>CAJNIZ010002065.1:0-19632 GCA_905231905.1 Symbiodinium pilosum | reverse complement strand
AGTGTGCAATCATTACGATTCACACCTTATAACCCCAATATAAGCCAATATAACCCCCCTATAACCCTAATATTAGGATGGAAGCCTGGCGGAACTTCGTGATGCGGTAAAGACGCCGCAGCTGCCGCCGCTGCTCTGCAACCTCGAGGGTTTTTTTCGGGTTGAGCGGTTTTCTAAGTGAAGTCAGAGCTCCGGGGAATATGAGCTATGGTCTAACTCCTAGAATCACCCTTAATAACCCCAGTAGTAGTCCCCTATAAAATCCCCTATATAGCCGCCGTTTAAGGAGTTTAGACTATAGCCTATAGCTCATATAGAAATGAGGAGTTACTTCGTGAAACTTCCTCCTGGCTCCCTTGCCAAGTCAAGGCGCACAAAAAGGACATAAGTAAATAGGGTTTAGGGTGAGCTCGATCCCCACTTTCCCAAATCCTCTGGATGCACCCGCAGCTGCTTACATAGTTTGGGGTCTATTTAAGGGAATTGGTTACCTGAACCCCGCAAAATACCGACCCTATGGCTCATGACTATCAAATAACTCTTACAGGGTCCTCATTATGCGGGCTGGGGTCTCTGCTACGCTTATAAACCCTAAACAGTAGTTTGTATGCAATTTCCATGTTGTTGCCCATTTGATTCTTCATTCTTGGGGTACTACACCCTATACCTGCCACCCTATACCTGCTGCAAGGGCAGGTGTCCTTAGTACTCCACTGGCTCAATGTCACCTCTCCTAACTGGCCTCTACCATGACCCGGTCCTGCCTTGTTCGCATAGCTCTTCCAGGCCATGAACAGCGCCGAGTTCCAGGCCCGTCGACGTGCGAGCCTTGGCTTCCATGTTGCAATGAACTTGCTGGCGCTTAGTAGGGAATACGGGAATATCGTTTAGGGTTTAGGGTCTAGAGTTTAGAGTTCGTAGGGAATAAGGGAAAAATTATAGGGTGTAGGGTTTGGGGTTTAGGGTCGATAGGAAATAAGGGACAATAGTGTGTCACGATTTGGGTCCTGCCCCCACCCACTAACAATCCAATATAAAAATCATAATAAGGGCTCTATATACTTCTATTATGAATGTTGTCCAGCTGTTAATGGGTGGGGGGCAGTACGGAGGTCATGGATTACTTTATAAAGCGATAATGAAACAGGAGTTGTATACAGGTTGCGTGGAGTTATAAACAGTAATAAGTAATACAAGATATGCGGGAATTGTATAAAGCCTATGTAGGGCTATATAAGGTAATATGGAACGTAGGGCTGTATAGGGGATATGTAGGGTTGTATCGGGATATAAGTACATATAGCGCCATATGAGGTACTGTTGAGGATATATAACGTTATAGAGGGTAATACAAGGGTTTTTTAGGGTCATATAGGGTAGAATGAGGGATACATACGGCTATACAACGTACTGTCGGGGATACATAGCGTACTAACGGGGATATGTAGGGTTATACAAGCTAACATAACGATATATAAGGCTATACAAGGTACTATAGAGAGTGTACTTTGTACAGGCTTTAGCGATAGAACCCCGATAATGGACAATCAAATGGACACGACTTGGGACATGTAGTGGCAACTACTGTTTAGGGCTCAGGGGTAATGGAGAAACAAATGGAGAAAACAATGAGAAATGAAATAGAAACTACCGTTTAGGGTTCAGGGGTAATGGAGGATCAAATGAAAAAGAAACTGAAAATAAAACAGAAATGGGGTGTGTAGGGGTTCTATAGGGATCTATCTTAGGTAATAGGGCGGTTGGTAACCCCAACGTCCGAGATAAGCAACCTATAGCTTTCATATGACTCTTACGGGATCTTTATGATAAGATTGGCATTACCAAAAACCCTTGAGAATAGTAGTGTCTATGCGCCAAGATAGTGTAGTGTCATCCTTAAGATAGGGCCTCCAAAAAGGGACCCCTGAATTTGGAAACCCACACATTCACTTGAGTACCGATGGAAACTATGATGTAGCGCGCTGGTTTTGTGTAGGTTCCATGATCTTTATCTTTTTCCATCACGATGATGCAGGGCATGTATAGGGTCATATAGGGTAATATACGGATTTGCAGGCAATACAACATAATGTAGGGGACATATAAAGTTATATAGAGCAATACCGGGGATATGTAGGCGGAAGAAGCCAGGGACCTATCATGCGCCAAGGGGCCACATGCCAGCAACCAACTGCCGAAGCTGTAGCCTGTTACGGTGTAGCTTTGTTTTCTTAAACAATAATGAATGCAAAAGCAATAGGAACAGTCGTAAGAAACCATAGTAGCAACAAGCGTAATAGCACAAATAGTAGTAGCAACGGTAAGAGCTGTAATAGTAGCACAGCAGGTGTTTGCTCGCCTGCTCCGCCCCCCCGAGAAATATACGTTCTGAGCTCTGGTGAAGGTGGTTGGTTGGTGTATCAGGAAGGGCAGACCTACCAGCTGTTTGATCGTGTCATACCGCACCGCACACGTATACTGCAGCATACCGGTCCAGTGGCTACTGCACCTGTGGCAAGGAACAAAGGAGTGGAAGAGATCACGCTCCTATGCTACCGAGGGTTATCGTATGTGGGGGCTACTGCACGGATTCCTTTCTCCATTACCTACTCACAACCAGTAAGCCGAAGCTGCGATGTGATCCTGAGAACCACGCCCCTTATTGATTTCCTTGCTAAGCCAATTCATGGTACAAATTCCCTTCATTGGAGCGGAGCCTCTCTTTCCAGGCCGTCATGCAGTTGGCAAGACGCTGGAGTTTGGCATTGTCGGTCTTTTTGTTGACATGCGACCTCACATCCAGGTGCGGGTTGGAGGAAGCTGGAACCGCGGTGGCCATATCAACGTTTGCCGTGTTTCCACGTGTGATGACTCTAAGTGAATCTTGCAACTCATATGTGTAACCCATATCTCCATCTATCTAGCTCGCTTTCGTTCTGTCTGTCTTTGCTTCTTTCTTTCCGTCCTTCGGGCATTGACAGCGGATGAACAGATTGCCGGCAATAGCTCGCCAGTGTTTGGCGTCACATGCATTACTTCAGTGACTCCAAGACAGGAACCAGAAAGGTTTGAAGGAATGGTCTCTTCTTCTTCTGCTTCTTCTTCTTCTGTGCGCTATGCGTGTCCTGGTCGAACCACGGTCATACTGGGGCTATGCCAAAAGCGCGATCTCCCTGTCAGTCTGTACAATCTGAATGCCAAAGTTGCCAGGAGGACACTGCGTGCATTGTGCATTCCCCAAGCCCCTCTTCTTCTTCTCTCCTTTTCCCCATCCTTGCCCTTCTGGTGTTGGTACACTCCCAGGGATACTGGAAAAAGTTTCCTTGCCGAGGAACGGTTGACCTGTTGACCCAATACCAAACATCCAAACTCTCTCTGTCTCTCTCTGCCTGCGCGGGCCCGCAAATGCAAAAAGTTCACCCGCCGCAGTGTGCCAGTCACAACGGCATGTCGACATGTGCCGTGCTGGTGCGGTGCACGATCCACAAATCAACCACGCTTCCGCCCAGTTCCCCATCCAAGCGGCAAACTTCAGTTAGCCCTGTCAATGCAGCTTTGGCCGCGGCCCGGCGTCAAGACTCAAGACAAGTAAGACATAAAGATCGTGCTCATGGCGTTTAACAAACACACCTCGATGTCTCTGTAGGAAGTCCGAACCCTTCTCCTTACTGGTCGTTAGTAGGGAATGAAGGAATATTGTTCTTATAATTCCTCTATAACCTATTCCCTTATTGACTACTAGCCCTAAACTTATATATATGTATATATATATATGTATTTTTCTTTTATTCCCAAGTTCAACTGTACCAGTAGTTCTCATGACTATGAGGACCTTTCGCAGGATCCCCTGCTCTCATCTTAGGGCGACTGATTCGGGGACATGGAAAGTTTCCCAAATTCAGGGCGCCCGGCTAAACCCCAAAGCATTATAATCCCTTATATGGGGAAGCCCAAGAAGGACCCCCTGATGTTTGGAAACCCTAAGCCCAAATGCATGTCCCTCTTCATCCGCAGCCGAGAGCCGCCCATTTGAAGGGGACCATTTAATCTTGCAATTTGGGGTCCTACACCCCCTACAGTGCTTACCTTCGGTCAACTGGAAATGAAGGAATGGACCCTCATAGTAGTCCCTATATAACCTATTATCATAGTTTCCATTTTCCCCATTCCTTCATTCCCAGCTATCCAAAGATTCCAAAGGTAACCCTAATCCCTAAACCCTAATCCCTAAACCCTAAACCCTAATCCCTAAACCCTATCCCTAAACCCTAATCCCTAAACCCTAAACCCATTTTACTCCAGGCTACGCAAAGCCAGCTCTGAAGACGGTATGCTGCTTCCAGCGCTCCAAAAGCCTGTTGAGATGGTAATGTTAGGGTTATATTGGGGCTATATTGGGGTAATGGAAAATAAAATGGAAACTACTATTTAGGTTTGAGGATGTAGGGTTTTAGGGTTTGGGATTTGAGTAGCGTTTGTTGTTGGTGGTTGAACCCAGTAAGATAATATTCCTTAGGAGGACCCCCCCACCCTGTAATAGTGGTATAATAGGAATAGAATAGGACCCTAATATAGTCCTTATTATCCCTTATAGTCACTATTACTGGGTGGGGGGTCGTCCTAAAATATTCCTTATATAAAATACCATACCCCAAAAGAGGATATAATCTTACTCTATATTGGGTACCATAGTATATCCAAATAAGATACTACTCTGTTGACTAACGAGGGTAGGTTTAGGGTTTGGGGCTAGGTGTCCAGGATCTAGACAGCAGTGGTGGTAGTAGTAGTAGTAGTAGTAGTAGTAGGCCGGCTAGTAGTAGTAGTAGTAGTAGCAGCAGTACTACTACTACTACTAGTTGTTGTTGTTGTTGTTGTTGTTTACTGGTAGTTACCATCATTTATTGAGGTAAATATCTATCATTAAAGGGGCGGGGGGTCATTCTTAGGGGAAAGGGATTACTTGGCTGTCCAGTGTCTAAGGCCTATGGCATTTCCCAGGTTGCGTGAAGGGTCAGGGGGACTGAGGAAGTGGGTTAACAATGGGCTTCACTAGGGTCATGTAGATTACAAAGGTTATAAACCTACTTACTAAGCCCCCTGACCCTCCAAGTGAAAATTTGGCACACCCTTCGGAGCGTGTATATATATATAATGGAGGCCACATCAAACAGAAATGTTCAAGACTGCTTACTAGACAAGTAGGAACTGGCACCTTCGGTTGGCAATGATGCGAGTACTAGTACTTAGTAATACGAATAGCAGCAGTAGTGGCAGTAACTGTAGCTGTAGCGGCAGCAGCAGCAGCAGCAGCAGAAAACCAGTAGTAGCAGCAGTAATCATAATGATAATAAGAAGTATCTTACGGATGCTAAAACCGCCAATAATGACCGTACAAATCTTACTCCTCCTCCTTCTCCTCCCCCCTCTCCCTCCTGCTGTTGCCACTCCCATCCTCCACCTACTGCTCCTCCTCCCCGACTGCCCCACTACTATGGCTTCCACTACGAGGCCTAGTAACCTAGCCCTACTGATGTCATTGTAGGAAAACCTGCACCACATTAAGCACGTAAAATCCAAGAAATCCTCCATCAAGCAAAGAGTGGTGGAGGAAACCATCCTCGACCTGGCGATTTGGACTTGCAGCCCCAAAGGGGGATCAAACAATGGACACTCGTGACGGTACAGTCCTTGAAAGCTTCCAGCGGTCGAGAAGACGCGATGCATAGAAGCTGGAGGACTCAAACTCGTACACCTGCAAGCCAGCATATTGCATGCTTGAACAGACCTGTGCAACTCTAATATCAGCTTTCAGGATCGCTGCCTTCGCCCACTCATCGAAGCTTCTCAAGAGCTTAGATTTGTGGCACATTGCGTGCACTTTCTCCTCGCGCAAGATCATTGAGGCATGGCAAGGGCACGCCTAGATAAAAAGTCCTTGCGCTGAGCAAAAGACACTCAGAGTATGACCCACAACCTTGGCTCACGCCTTCGCCAGTCTGTGGCTACTGTGCTATCAGCGAGCTATCGGTCCACTTGACAGGCTAAGCACATGCGGAGCACTCCTGCGCCTTGCGCGCAGCTCGCCTGTGACAACGGCGGTTGCTGCTGCATGTTGCACGACAGTAGGGGGAACAGAAGGAGCTGCCAAGAGAAGTTGTAGGCAGGCTATGGGGAGAGGATCTAATGGCAGGTGCGCGTTCCAGGCGCCGAAATAGGGGCGCCCAAATGTAGACCTCAAAATGTTATAATCCTTCTGATGGCAGACTCCACAAAACGGGACCCCTCATTCTTGAAAACCCCTATGGAAACAGGCTGCAGTTGATGCAGAATTCGGGGTTTCCCATAATTAAGGGTACCTTTCTGTGAGTCCCCATAGTAAGGACTTTTGTATTTGGGCTCTATATTGGGGTTGCCCTTGTTTTGGGAAACAACCAATTGTGGGCTCAAGGTGCCTTTGGCGAGCACGCCGCGCCAGCACCAGGAAGGAAGCAGCGAGCATTGTCTGGCAGCTGAGTACATTCTTTGGCAGTCGTAAATTGGGGATTCTTTTGGGGGGTACCTATTTAGGGTTTAGGGCCAGGTTTGGGGATTTTGGTTTAGGGCACTAGGGGGTCTGTATTGAGGCCGCTCGAATATTGGTAGGATGCCCCAACTCCCCTTTCCCTCAGTGTCCCTGTATCCTCCCAACATCCCCTACGACATCCCAATGCAGGCCACTAAAAGGTAGTTTTCCAAATAGCGGACGCCAATATACACCCCAATGTATTGTTGTCTTTATTATTGGGCCCCTCATATAAGGTACCCGCAATGTTGGGAAACTGTAAACCCTAAATTCCATGTATCACCATGAAATCCTCATATACCCCTATACAGCCGTCCATAACCATAACCCCGTTTCAAGTTACCCGCTAAAATGCCCCAAGCCGCTCCTGCCCGGTGATGTCCATGACCAGACGAGGCCGCTGAATCTGCCAGAGCCTTGCCTTCTTGAAAAGCAGAGCCTGCGACTTAGGGTTTAGGGTTTAGGGGCTTGGGGCTTTTCAGTGTACCTTTACAGGGCTTATAGATGGATATATAGGGGGATACAAGGATTATATGGTGATGTTTAGGGGTAAGAGTTTTCAAAAATTGGAATACGTTTTTTTTTGGGGGGGGGGTCCCGATAATAGGGAATATAATGCATTGACTGGTCATGGAGGAAATCTTTTACCACAAAAGGCCCCTGAAGTGTAATTCCTCAGAGTTTAGGGACCTACGACTGTGCAGGATTTCTTCCATCAACACAGACGGCGGGTGAGGTTCTTCTTATCAGAACAGCATATCGGGATTGATGGGGTTTGTCCGTTTCCGAAAATTAAGGACCAACATACTATAAGATATACTATAGTAGTTTCCATTTTCTTTTCCATTACCCTTAGATAACCCCAATAATTGTTTCCATGTTCTGGGGCGGGTCCTCCATAACATTAGGGTTACCTTTCTTGGGAGTCCGTGGAATAAGGCTGATGATATACATTGGCTCTGTAACCCTGTACGTATGGAAATCCCCATATGAGCTATAGTCTTAACTCCTAGTATTCCCCCTTTATGACCCCTATGATGCTTCCCTTCATAACCCCCTTCACAATTAACCGGAAAAAGAAAATGGAAAAGAAAATGGAAGATAAAATGGAAGCTGGCATTCCACTCCCCTTCCCTGCATAATGACATGTTCCCCTTTCATGCACTCTTCTCGTTTGGGGACAGTCAAAAATTGGGATTTGGTACGACGCAACCTTACCCGAACGGCCTCCCGCCAATGATGGAGAAGCTCCCGTCGTCTGACTTGAAGCACCTTCTCATGCCTTCAAGCCATGCTAAAAACACACGGGGGAGTTTCCCAAAATAGGGGGACCCCAATATAGACCCCAAAACAGTATGATCCTTATTAAGGGGACCCCCAAAAAGGTACTCCTATGTTTGAGAAATCCCCACATACACAAATGGCACGGGAGGAGGGAGATGCCGCAGCAAGAGCAAAACGCAAGTGCCTCCATGACAGTTCTACAGAATCACGAATTCTGTGAGATAGTTCTTAGACGCTTCCAAGGCGGAAAAAGGGTTCAAAGGCGTTAGTCGCAACCGCCGAGGGAGATTCGTAACGACCGCTCCGAATTGATGCCTTTTGGCTGCATCCTCCGATAGGACCGCTGGGATTTGGCTCCCAAATCTTGCTTTAACCCGGTTAAGGCCCCAGCATAGCTACAGCCACCGTTGTGGGGGTCGCCCTACTACAGAAAATGCAAGTAAGCAAGTCCTAACAATACGGATGCATGCCCGCCTCTCTGCATCGCGCGCTGCAGTTGGTGCATTCGCGGCGTCTTTGCGCTGCTCCCGACGGACCTCCAGGCAGGCTATAGCTGAGCCACTATTGAATTCTTTCATGGAACTTCCCAAGCAAAGAAAGATCATAGCAAGAAACTGCCGCAATGTTTGATCGTTGAACAATCCCTGTAGTTATGCGGCAAGCATCGATATGCAGGCTTGCCCCTGAATTTCGCGAACCCCTGCTCCAAATTCAGCGGTTATTAGGATTACAAGTGACAGAACTTTAAGACTAGTTTCAAGGAACTTCCAGATATTTGGCCAATGAACCAAACATGCACATCTTTTCAGCAGCTGACGCCCTCTTTTCTCTACCTCCTGTGCCTACTTGGAGGGTCAGGGGGACTTAGTAAGTGGGTTGATAATGGGGAGAACTAAGGTTATTATATGGGTTCTAGACCTATTAACCTACTTACTTTGCTCCCTGGCTCTCCAAGTGCCAGGTATAACAGCGGCAACAGGAACTTTGGGGGTCACCGCGTCTTCAAGCGTCTGGCCCAAACCGTCTTCATGGGCAAAGTGGACAGCTGCATTGACCAGAGACTGTCGTATTCGAGCTTCTGGTCCTCTGGTATGAACATTTCACGAGGCCAACCGTTGAAGAATCGCTGCTGCCCTAAGATCCATCAGGGAAACAAAAAATCATGCCGAGGGTTGGCCCTAAACCTACACCTTAAACCCCTAAACCCTGAACCCTAAACAACTTTCTAGAAAGAGGTTGGGAACCGGTGGAAGCCTACCGCAGCGTCCAGTCCAACCTTCATGTGCCAGCCATAACCTTACTGGTGCTTTATTGAGAGCGCGGGGTGGATCCCTACAATGATCCCTATATAGTCCCCATATATACCCCCCTAAACCCTAAACCCATAACCTTACTGGTCCCTGTAAGAACCCCTATATGATCCCCATAGATACCCTATAATGTAAGGAACCTCGGCAACCAAAAACATGCAGCTGAACCTGCCTGGCCTGGGCCTTCTCAAACTTGCCACTCCAAATTCTAAAATATGAAGGGTCCAAGGCCATGGGGGTATTTATGCGAGCTGTAGTCTAAACTGTTTGAAAGGGGTGAAATAGGGGATTATATACGAGAGTATTATAAGGCTTGAAAAGGGGGATGCTACGAGTTTAGACTATAGCTAATGTACAGTAGGGGCCTCTCATTTTGAGAAACCCTTGCCTCTGCTTCGGCTTCTAGCCAGAGAGGGAGCCCATCAGCCCAGGACTGCAGCGTCCCAGTGGCTTCCTCCTCTGCGACGATTCGCTTCTGCATTTCTACGAGATAGTCATCCATCCTTGAAACAGGGGCTGAGATGTGAGGAAAAGCACAAGAACACTTAGTGTTTTGCTAGCTACAACTTCACCCAAAGACTTTGAGAAGGATCTTTGGAACAACCGAAGCTCCCAGAACACTTTGTCAGGCTGATGCTGTGCTTGTGCTCGTAGCGATACATGTGTGGAGATCGTAAATAGATGCAGAAGCTGGGAACTTTCGGTACTGGCGTCGGTTTATCGGAAAGAGCTTCCATCAGAAAGTCGTCCGGCACAAAGCCTCGCATCCACAGAACGAGGCCTCCAACGATCCTCTCTATCATGCCTGGCAGGGCACTTTGAATGCCTAGAGATAGGATGAACCATCCATCAGGGCCCACAGTGGCGCGGAAGCGATTCAGGGCGAACTCCGGAGGATCACCTCTGCCTATGCTGCGTGCATCGCAGAAATTCAGCCAAAAGCGTGGCCCAGGCCGAAAATGCTGGATTCCGGCTTTCAAACGTCTTGCAAGCTCACGGTCAAAACGCACTGATGAACCTTCATAAAGCTTTCGTCTCTCCAGGCATGGATCCGTCTCTAGTATCGACCAGGGGATCATCACCTCATACCGCTGCACCTCACAAAAAGAAGAGGCATGAAAATTGCAGCCAACCCCCGTGCAGGCAAGGATGCGAAAGTTGGCGACATGAGCCAACTCCTGTTGAATACGCTCTCGAACCTCGTTGTCCGAGACCTCCTCAGCGGATTTGGGAAGGCGCAATCCGAAAACGTTTACGACTGCGTTCTTGGCTCGTCTGCAGGGCACGGCGCCTGAGAGCCGAGGTGAAGGCACCTTCTTCTCTGCCTCCGCCTGGCTGGGGGGGAAAGCTGCCCACGCAGCAGCCACCAGCTCCTTCCAAAGGTCATCCTCCCACTGGTGGTAGGAGACCGTCAGCGCTACGTGCCGGCGCGACTCCCGAAACAGGATGGATGGCGGGGCCGCAGGGCTGCCATCATAGCAGGACCCGTTACGAATGTGGCGGAAGAGAGCATTTCTTGACGGAAAGTCAAGACCGCAGCGCTGACACCGAGCAGGGGACGGCGGCGTGCCGAAGGATTCCTGCCGAGCCACCATGTGAGACATAACAGTGGCCGAGTTCAGCATGGTAGAAAACATCAAAGTAGTTAAATCCCTTAAACACCTAAATAGTCAATTTTCCATGTTATTTTACATGTTCTTTTCCATTCCATTTGATTCCCCATTCATCCCATAGACTACAAGGCTATAATTACGAGCCCGGGCGCTGGCTCCATGCGCAGCATCGCCCGCAGCTGATGCTCAGGCGCAGATAGGCCTGGCCATCTGAATCCGGGGCCAGAGACACTCTGCATGTACTCCTCCAAGTAGGTTAGCTCCTCCGTTTACGCGGCGCATGCGTGAAGCCCACATGACCCCCAAAGCTCAGCACCTGACGATTATTTTCAGGATTATTACTACTATCATTCTTCCTACTACAAACATGACTCATATCATTATTGTTATTCATTATGACTTGTATTATTACTATTACTATTAAAACGTCTTGTTAATATTAAATGTTAATACTAATATTGCTAGTACTATTATTACTACTCAATACTACTCAGAGTGTGGTTCAGCCCTTGTCCCGCAAGTCAGGCGAGAACTCCAGAATTGCTACCTGCACGAAATGGCATCGCTTCTGCCTCTCCTTCACACCTTAACCGTGCAAACGGCAGGCCCTGCCTAGACCCTCCAATGTAGTTCCTTTTTGGCTTTGGTATGGTTTTTTGGGTTAGGACTCTTATCAGGACTCCCAAAAAGGTACTACATTGGAGGGTCTAGGTGCGTTACACAGTGCGGATGCAAGATGATACAGCCGCTGCATGCTTTGCAGGCGACAACAAAGGTTCACCAAGGCACGATAGCGCACATTGTCAAACTCCGCCAGCCATTTCACCACCGCCTTCCGTTTTCCAGAGTCCAGAACCATGTCGCCGACAACATGCCGAAATCCAATGTTCGACTGCTTGCCAACGATCTGGGTCTCCCAGTACTCCCGTATAGCCTGCGCTGGGCACATGGAATTGAGAAATGCAGCGCTCCTTGGCTACACTGATTTCGGGAAACCCCCTCATCCTTTGATCAACCCTCCCGAAGCCACCGGAATCATGCAACCTTCATGACGGGCATGTGGGGTCTTGTTTAACCCCAGATCTGGGCTAAGTCAGGCTAGAAACCTTAAGCTTTAAATCCTACATGAAGCATGGTCTGAACCCCTAGCATCCCCCTTAATATCCCTTAGAGTAGTGTAATAACCGCCTTTAAGGAGTTTAGACCATAGCTCAAATGGATCCCTGGCTGCCCTGAAGCCACTATGAGTTCCCAGCGTCCTCGCGCCCGCAGTATGTACTTCGTTTGTCAAAACTCCGCTCCACATAGACTGCTTCGAAGGCGAACAGCGCAGATATCCTGAAAGGCAGAGGTTGCCAGCTATTGCTGCAGGAAGAATGGAAAATAAAATTGCGACGATGATATCTCTACAGGATTGAGGCAGATCTTGGGATTATACAGGGGTTATATAAGGATGTACTACCCTGATAATGTAGAATCAAGTGGGAAAGGCTATGAAAAATCAAATGGAAACTGGGTTGACACAGGTGCCTATAGGGATGATTCCAGGGGACCGAGTCGGTAGGTGATAAAGCCTTTTGAGGGTTTCTATCACAAGGATTGTTGTACTTGGGGGCTATATTGGGGCCCCTATTTTGGGAAAATTACCAAATCGGAATATAAGTCCCCTGATTGGGATTAGTCTGGCTATCACCGCTTGTGATCACTTACTTGCTAGGTCTGTTGGGCCTTTAAGTGCCTCATGTCTCCGGCAGAGCGGTAGAACTAAGTTGGTGCCATGCAAAAGCACACCACCTTTCTTGGGCTGCTGCAAAGGAACTTACATTAAGTTACAATATGGGTATATAATGAATTATAACTGGGGTTTCCTTGTTACAGTAACTTATTTTAAGTTCCTCAACAGCAACCCAGTTTAAGCAAGCAATATCTTCCCACTGAGCCTAGGTCCTGGCAGAGTCCTGGCTTTCCCAGGCAGCACCATACTCATCCACCACTTCGCAGACCCGTTGCTGTGTCAGGGTATCCTGCGCTGGCCAGCAACAAAAAAGGTCACAGAAGTCAGCCGGAAGGGTGAGCGCTTAATTAGCTAGGACTTCCTAAAACACATGCCAAACCGTCACATATTGAAAAGTGTGGACCAGCCCCTTGCTCAGACTAGGAGAGTTGGATGTGACTCTTGGGGCATACACCAGGCATGTTTCAGAGGAACCTCCGACCTCCTTCTCTGGAGCAAGGGCTACAGCGAAGCAGGGTGTTCGGCAGGCGGCGGGCTTCTTGCTCCGCGCCAGCCTCCCAGTGAAAACATGCTCCAAGCAAAGCCCTGCAGCTTCAGTGGTCAAAGCAAGGCGTGTTCAACATGAAGCCATCTCTTACACCCCAAGTGGGTGGTCCAACCCTTGAAATCACATGATGTTTTACTATTATCAAGATGTAAAGCAACTTCTAAGCAAGCTCCGGGGAGCAACAGCGAAGTGAAGGCAGCCACGCCCAACTTGGCAGTGCCGAATCCTCACAAACGACATGTCATGCGTCCTCATCGCTTCCCCCTAGTATGACGCAGGCATGCTGACACATGCAGCATCTTGCGTGTTAGGAGGCATAGGCACACAGCTTTGGCATGCAAACCCATTTTGTGCAGGATGGTCTCGTCCGTGCCGGATGGAATCGCTGGAGATCCACTCCGACGTGAAGAGAGGGTCCATGAGAATTGACATTGGTAGGGAAGGCAGCTGAGCCTGGGTCAAATGGGCAGAGCGCGGCACCTTCCCGAAACTCATAAGATTTTTGGAGGCAGGCAATGCTTGCCGAAATAGAATTAGGCAAGATGGAGATCCGCTGCGCAGGCCCTTGGCTACATGAATTAAGATGAGTAGATGGGAGACGAGCAGTGAGCAGTTGGCATCAGCAGATCTCCAATGCTGGGATGCTGGGTTCAGCACATATGCAGATGAAACCTTGGCGCCCAGGCAACGGGCAGGAAAATTCGTGCCTGGGCAGCCTTCCACTATGCACGGAGTCAAGACGTCAAAGCGGAAGTCACAGTATGAAGGACTGATTTGTTGAGAGTCAGCCGTTTAATGTAGCAACGTGTGAGCTGAGCTCCGTGCACATGAAATAGTTCCACTGCATCAGAGTCTGCTAGTTGCCAGTGGTCTCCGGCTGGCACCTTGCCAGACTGTCTTCATGCACTTCCGCGATCTTCCATGTCTGCCAGCCGGAGTTCTGGCGCAGACTGCCAATTAAATAGATTTGTTCAGCTTGTGCAACGAACCGAGTCGCTGCTTCGGTCGTTGCATCAGCCAAGCCCACTGTCTGGTTGCCGACACGTTCCACTGCTCAGGTACTCTTGGTCATGACGCAGTACTCTTCAAAATGACAGGGCAGGACACAAGTTGTTCAGCTGCCTGTCGCAACGCAGCTTTATGGGCGTGAGCCAGAGCCTTTAGCTCTGGCGCCAGCATCACTGAGAATCGTGCGCGGCTCTGCATGGCACTTGCCATGCCATGCTTCGATGCATACCGACCAAAAATTGCCGAGGCAGAAGCTTGGCCCCTTGTGTCGAAGGCCTGGGACCACACCTACATTCCTACACTACATACATCTACATACGAATCACATGAACAAATGTCTCACAAAAGGTTGGGCCCTGTGGACCCAGGTTGCTCGGCGGGTACAACAAAAATTTGAAGTGCTCTGCGGCCTCACATCAAAAGAGCAGCCGGGGTGGCGGCCACAAGACGCCTCCACAGCGCACCGAAGGCGGTAGACGCGGAAACATCCTGATGATAGACGCCATGCTTCTTGCAGACATCGCGAGTGATCAGGCGGATGGTGTCGTAGCAATGGTGACCAATGCCAGGGAACAAGTGGTGCTCGATCTGAGTGGTCAAGCCGAAAGCCACGTGGAACCAGAAGTCCGAGTCGGATGCAAAGTCCACGCTCTCGGCGATCTGCATCTTTGCCCACGAGTCATACGCGTTGGAGTTGGGATAGAGGATGACGTGCGCAACCTGGGAGCATGGGACGAAGATGGCGCCTGCAGTCAGGTACATGCATAGATAGCACAGGGTGGATGGGCCAAACATGTAATGCAGAAAGCACCACAGCGGGATCTCCACGAGAATTCCCCCCAAGCGGTAGTCGACTTTGTGCCCGCCAACCTGACCACGAATAAGGAGGTCCACGATCATGCGCTTGACACCCAGCTCGATCACCGTGCCAATGAAAATGCCGGGCAGGGACAGTGCTTTCATCCATCCAGGCAACAAGTCTGCGATCCAAATGTATTCCACGTCCACATCGCGCTCGGCGTCACCATCCTGGTTGGTGCTCACGTGGTGGCTCACGACGTGCTGATAGTACCAGCACATGGAAGGCCCGACCAGGAAAAAGCCGGCGAACATGCACAGGCGGTTGACCCATTCCTTCTTGCTGACTTGCTGGTGGCCACCCTCGTGAGAGAAACGGGTGCCGACAGTGGCCACGATGCATCCAGCAAGCAAACAGGAAAAGGGCGTTCGAACGATGAAGAACAACCACATCATGATGCACCACATAATCGACAGCCCAATAAACGCCTGCATTCGCATTCTGGTGCTGCCGCAACCGCCAGGGAAAGCCTTTCGCACGCCTTCCTTGATCTCCTCGTAGAAAGGATCTGGCGGTGGGGGGGCTGCTCCGTAAGCCTTCAACACCTTCCGATGCTTGTCGTTCCATGGGTGGTACGACTCGAAAAGGGCAGTGCAGTCACGGCCGCGCCCTGTCAAAATTGCCATGCGACCACCAGGGTGCTTATCCACAAACTCATGCAGGTCATAGCTGTTGCCATGGATGTACCACAGGTTTGGGTCGTAGGTGACAGGTTTTGCCTCCTTGGTTGTTGCCGGCGACGCTTCACTTGGCGAGTCGGAGGCGCGTGTGGAGTCGGGGGATCCGTCACGCTCCGCACTCTTGGTGACGTTCTTGCGGACCATCTTGGTGTCTCGCGGATGATGCCGGCTTGACGCTTGCTTCAGTTGCACTGGATTTTTCGGCCAAAATAGCTACGGACACATGGCAAATAAAATCAGTAACCGAGGCCTTGGGAGCCCTGATTTACGGCTCAACAGTCTAGCCTTACCCAAGCCAGCGGCCACAAGCCAAGACAATTAGTGCCCTCTGAATCCACTGGGCCATTTTCTATCCAATGCTCGCATTATGTTGTTCTTATGGGCTGAGGGTTTGTTATTCAGGGGAAGGGACTACGCGTGACTAGCAAGTGGGTAGGGCTTGCCTGCTGGATATGTGCGGATGTGACGCCCGCACTCGACCAAAGCCCATGCTTACCCATATAACAGAATATGACTCAGTGGTTCAAAGGAAAATGCCTCTAGCCGGTTGACTGTCCGACCCTACACCTTCTGAAAAAAACTCAGGATGCTTCCCTGTCCTTGCTGCAAATGAGGTGGAGGCTGAACAGGCAGGGCCACTTCAAGCCGCGGTCTGACACTGGATCCAGGCAATCCAGGCCAAACAGCACAAGAGACCATGGGATCAAAGGCTGAAAGGAAAGCTAACGGACATGAAATGCAGACTATGGCTTATAAGGTTTGCAGTGTACAGCTTTGGATTAACCTTCTGGTTGACTGCAGGCAATCAAGCGCATGCAAGAAAGTGCTAACTACTGTTTGGGGATTAAATAGGGGCTACTATCGAAACACATTCCTGCATCTTTGCTGACAACCAGTAAGTCAAAAGCAGATGCGCCACTGGCAAGACTATTGCGCCGACTGCATTTTCGGTATTGCATGTTGTCATTGCTAGTAGACATGCTCTGATGCTAGAAAACTAGTGTTTGTGCGATCCTAGAATGCCGATTCTGGTGGAGTGAGCAACTGCAGACTCTGACATCAGCATCACAACAGAACTTTTGGAGAGTCACTCTTTTGCTGATTGAAGACGTACCTTAGATGCCCCGTTCTCCAGCCCTTAAAAATCACCCAAAATAACGAACGTTGCTGCCAATATAGGACTGTGAAGAAATGGGATTCTGTGTCATTAGATGGGGGTCGGATTCTGTGTGCCATGAGCTCTGATATCTTTCTTACCTAAATTCAATTACATGGAGTAGGGCGTTCGGGTGTTTATGGTTTTGGGGTGCTTCTGCAGCAGTGGTCCAGTTTTCGAAACCACGAATAAAAACCATGGGGCTTATAGTTATAGTACGCTTCCCTACATAGGCTTCCTGTTTTACATCCATCTACGTTTCGTGCACTTCGGAGACGGGAATGACATAACATTTCCATCTTTAGGGGCACCTCAAGGAGCACAGAAGAGTGTGCGCCAGATGACCCACAGAATCCTCACTAGGGACGTGCATTAATCCCGCATAATCCCCACAAAGCTCGGGGTTGCAAGGGCCCTAATGGGGAGAAACTCCCAGATGATGAGCCGAGGTTGTAACAAACAAAGCGTAAGGGAGCATAGGTAAGTAGGTTCTTAACCCCTTTGAGTTCATGTAATAACCCCAGCTATCCAAATCAAATAACTTACTTACTAAGTCCCCCCACCCTCCAAGTAACCATAGCCTGCGGTGCAGGAGCGCCATGCAATCACTTCCCCCTAACAATGCGGGCGCTGAACCCCAAAAACCTTAAACCGATTGCACCATACGAGTCCAGAAACAATGCCTACTTACCCAAAACCTGTACTATAATTACGAAAACCCAAAACTCAAGTACTTAATTACCAAATTATTGGGTACTTGGACCCTCTGTTCCAGAACCCTTCGGCTAAACCCTGGCCATATTAGGTGCCGTATTATAATAGGGACCCAAAAAGGGACCATAATTTTTACAACCACCCACATGAAGGCCCCAGAAAGTTTCACGTAGGGGGTTCGGCTTCAGAGCAACAATGTTATTCTTGCTGCTACAGTTGTTATTATCATTCGGAAGGCTCAAAGAGCTAAAGTAGAAGGGGTGTACTCCCATCTAGTCCCCGACATGTCACCTGAGCATCCTCCAGACATCCTCACAGGGAATGGTGGACAGCTTACACTATACCCTGACCACCATATACCGACGAATGATCTCAGCATGCAAACATCTCCTACACCCTCTATAGCCCATAAGATCCTAGTACACTATGTGTTTCATACCTCCCCAAATCCCAGGAAAATACTCAAAGGCAGACCCGTGCTCAATCAGGACCTTCATGCCCAAGTTGAGAATTTGGGTAACAAGTGTACCTTGGTTTATGCCCCCACCCACTAGTGCGTATAAGGGATAATGGGAATCCCTATTATGGGTCTCTCTGTAGATTTTCCTTTTGCACCAACAGTACTGGCTGACAGCCTACCTTATCTGTAGCCACAATCCGTGGGAATCTGCACTGCCTCGGCTGCAACATGCCGCCACCACTTGAGGGCACTTTGCTGCTCACGCCGTTTGGCGCTTGCCTTTGAAAGCTCCGCCAAGGGGTTCAGGGGTCTACTTGGGGAGAGTCAGGGAAACTAAGTAAGCAGGTGAATAACCCCTATAACCCATATAGTAACTCTAGTTATCCCCAGTACTAACCCGCTTACTGAGTCCCCCTGGCCCTCCAAGTGGCGTTCAGAAATGCTGGGCTGTTCTTTCTATAATGAGGACACCATATCATTTTCCGAATGCCCAGAGTTAATTTGAGTGCCTTAACAGCAGCCCAGATTAGTCATTACTCCCGTCGGAGCACAATGCTCTATAGACCCCTACATAACACCATATATATATATTCCAAGTTTCCGTTTCATTTTCCATTTGTTTCTCCACTATTGGCGTAATCTCCCTAAACCCTAAACTCTCAACCCTAAACCCTCAAGCCTAAACCCCCTAAGCACAATGTTGGGCAGGGCAACCTCCAGGTGGTTCCTGTGGTCGCCCGCTTGTCCCTGCCGTCGCCTGCGGTCTCTTAGGTACCTCAGATTGATTCTGAGAGAACTGGGTCTGGGCCCTAGTTTAGGGTTTTAGGGTTCTAGGTTTAGGGGGGGCCTGGCTTAGGCCCTGCAAAACAAGCAAAGTCAAGCCCAGCAGCAACCGCCATTGCTGGAAAACTGGCTTCATCGTCCAGCGGCCAAGCCTGACGCAGACCATGTAAAAGAGTGGGCACTACCACAAGCTGGTATAGCTTTGCCCCAGGGTTCCACCGAATCAAGTAATCCTCGCAAATCTGACCCATACAAGCAGTCCTGTGAACTCCCTCATCAAGAGTTTCAGGATCAAAGCTCGTGCCCTCTACCCCCCCAGACAAAGTTTAGCGTAGTGATCCACCGGGCCGCAAAATGTCATCCCAAGCCATCGCCAAATAACATTTCAAGCCCTAAAATCATCCATTCACTGGCACCCGTCTTGAAGATCCACTCTTTACGGACCATTACAGCATGCATACAACCTCTTGTATAACCCCCCTGTTCAGCTCGCTTCTGCATCTCATATGGGGATATCCATAAAAAAGCCCCCAAAATGGACGCAATACATAATTTCTTTTGGAAACCCTAAACTATAGATACCCCTGAATATCCCTATATAACCCCCCAAAACCCGTTGTAAAGGGCCCTTTATAACCCCAACATTACAAAAACAACTGAGCCCAGACCCTCAACCCTAAATCCTTTACCCTGAATCCTAAACCCTAAACCCTAAACCTTAAATCCTAAACCCTAAACCTGAAATCCTAAACCCTAACCTTAGATCCTAAACCCTAAACCTTAAATCCTACACCCTAAACCTTAAATCCTAAACCCTAAACCCTAAAGCCCTAAACCCTATACTTCTGGTGGCAAAGCCTAGGGCCCAGGTTTCAAGTCGTCCTGAGGGGTGGATATATTCCCAGGCCCCCTAAAGGC
>CAJNIZ010002064.1:0-26322 GCA_905231905.1 Symbiodinium pilosum | reverse complement strand
CCCTAAACCTTTAAACCTAAACCCCTAGACCACTAAAACCTAAACCCCTGAAACCTAAACCCTAAACCCTCAACCCCCAAAACCCTTCTAAGCCTTTCGTAGGTGGCCATCGACTTCCTCGAGGCATCCTACGCCGCACAGCTGGCCGCCTTCCGCCGGGCACGGACGCTCGCGGAGCCTCGCTGTTTGGGTTTACGGTTTAAGGGTTTAGGGGTTTAGGGTTTGGAGTGTTTTGGGGTCTAGGGTTTTGGTTTTGGAGTCTTAGGTTTTAGGGCTAGGTGGGGTGTAGGGCTTCGAGTCGGTTTTTCGCAAGGTCTTTGGGAATGCTTCCTTCTCAGCGAGTTACTTGCGATCAGGATTGCCCCAGCGGTCCAAGGCGTTCCCCTCCATGGATTTCACAAGTTGTCTGTTTTCCTACGAGTAGTAGCCCTGTCCCCATGCATACTTTTTAGGAAACCTGTGTTTCTACACAGATATATAAGTAGTTAGAATATGGGATATATGAAATCTTATCATAATACACCCAAAGCCATATTCTATCTACTTAAGCGGGGACTATTCAACCCTAAACCCTAAAACCTAAATAGTAGGTTCCATTTCCTTTTCCATTATCAAAATATGACCCAAGTATACCCCATATTCTATCTTGTCTGCATGTTGCTACGCTGGGTTTCCGATCAAGTATCAGAGTCTGCCTGTGCCTTCACTGGGTTGCTGTTGAAGGAGCTTCTAAAATTCAGGTTACCATAATGTGGTGTACGGTATACAAAAAATCCTAGCTTCTAAAATTATGGTTACCATACGATGGGGTACGGTATATAGCAAATATTAAGGTTTCCTTTTTGGAGTACCTTTTGATGTCAGTTCCCTGAACCCTAAACCCGTAAAGCGCTAGATCCTTAAACCCCTAAACCCCTAAACCCTAAGCCCAGCAACCCAGCTTAGGACTTAAAGAGCCCGGAGCGCTGGTTTCCCGCCGCCCGTGCGCGGCGGCGCCGCTGGCACCTACATTTGGGACCCACAAACAGCGGCCGCCTTGCTAAAGTAGGGTTTAGGGTTATTGTAGGGGTTAGGGTTTAGAGTTGGGGTGCTCCTAAGGACCTTAAATTAACTTGCCAGAATATCGGTATGTAGTAGCAAAGAGTAGTCTTTCCATACTTTTGAAACTTCATTTAAGTTAGCACAATATGGGTACATAGTACATAATGTCTTTCCCTATTTTTTTGCACTTAGTTAAATAAAGTTCCTTAACAGCAACCCAGGAAAGTTGGAGCTGAGGGTGAACCGCTTAGCATTAAGGTTTATGGCGCTAAGGGTGCGGCTATAATTCGTATAGATTCTATACATCCCAATAGATCCCGGGTTAAGGGCTTATGTAGATGTCAGGGGCTTAATAGTAGCTCGTGCTTGGGGGTCATGCCAGCAATGAGAGGGAGAATTCCTATCAAACCAAATTACGAAGAACAACCTTATTCCCGCGACGTCACGGTGCATGAGCTGAATGACAACCATCGCTGATTCTGACTCATGGGCTTTTTCGCATATTCGAATATTGTGGCATCCCCATAATATGCCCCCGCGTGCTCTACGTCCCTGTACTAACTATAATTAAAGCCTTGTATTCATCCTGCAGCGCGAATAAGCAGCCGAGCTGAAGGACTATACCTTGTGGAGATGTCCAAACCAGATTGCCCCAACATCCCTAAATCCTGAACCCTACGTTCAAGTATGCCCTAAGTCTCATGTCAGGGACTCCCGGAAAATGGTCCTTTAAGGTGTGGATGTCAATTTTCAAGGGAGGAAGATTCAGGACAAGCGTCCATACAAGCCTCGCAAGACTCATCAGATGGATCTCTGCTATTGGGGTCTTGTTCGATGGTCTTTGACGCGCTTTCTAGGCACTGATAAGCATCGTGAGCTTATGGTTTGAATTATCTCCAATTACCCCCCTCCCGCCCCCCCCAACATGGAGCCACCATCAGCCTGCTATCCGGGCATCCAGCGTTTCACTGCCTGTTTGGAACTGCCCCTGAGCATCAAGGGTTTGGGGCTTTAGGGTTTTTGGAAAATACATTCTTGTACATGACGTCTATAGCCAGCTTCAGTATGATAGTCTTGTTGCCCTAGACGACGTGCCGGCCGCAACAGAAAGGAAAGAAACCAGAAACTCATAAGCGTATGCAGGCAAAGAGCTGGGAGGACCAAAGTTGGACCACCACCCCGCCAAAACAATTTTCCAAAGGACTGTAATCCCCGCCCAGACTCACATGAAACCCTTTTTCAAAGGACTGTAGTCCTTGTAGGGCTCATTTGGGGTTTTCATGTTAACTAGTTTGGGGGAGGCTAACTCTTTATCTTATAGTATAATATGGTATATTATGGTATTAATATGATGATTTATAGCCTATTATAATATAGTATAGTTTAGTATAATATAGTATAGTATAGTATAGTATAGTATAGCCTTGAAGCCATAGCTCCTTTCCCAGCTAAGGCAAAACCCACGCTGCACTGCAGGCCGGACCACCTAAATTCTGCTGAGTTTCGGCGATTCATGGGATCATGGGGATTCCCCTATTATCAGCAAGCATGGAGACGCTAAAAGGGTGCCTGGAATCACCGCCCCACCCTTTGAACAGATGTGTTTTGAGGAGTGGGAAACGAATGGAAATTCCCCTGTTGTTGAGCACTCCCTACCGAGAATTGCCGCCAACCTAGTAACATTGTGCGATGGGCACGAATATTCACTACTAGGATGTTGGGGAGGTGAAAAATGAGGGCGAGTGGATTATCTATCACCCGCTACACTTGCAGTTGTAATCAATTTACGTCGCCTCAGTCACCCAGGCATAGTCAGAGAGTCGGGCTACAGCTAGATTTTGGATTGACACTGCCTTCAAATCCTAAATTTAAGACCCGATATCCCTATATCACCCCTGTGTAACCTTCATTCTCTAACTGTTGTATTCTAATATTCCAACGGGTATGACACACCCCAAGGCCCCTGCCACTGCCTCTGCATTTGCTAGAAGATAGCCTTTTGTGTTTAGGCTTTAGGGACCTAATACTACGCCCCCCT
Source organism: Symbiodinium pilosum (assembly GCA_905231905.1). NCBI lineage: Eukaryota > Dinophyceae > Suessiales > Symbiodiniaceae > Symbiodinium > Symbiodinium pilosum. The sequence continues at coordinate 23,243 of CAJNIZ010002064.1, read as the reverse complement.
GCCATTATGCCTTATGATTTAAAATCACATGGGAAAGAACATGGACATGAACTTGAAGCTAGCATTATATTGTAATTTTATATAGGTCCTCTCCCCGTAGTCTTAAAACCGCGTAGCCCCCTACACCCCTATGTAGTCCCTATCTACATCGCTGTTTGATTCATCTTCAGATCCCTTAGCGGTCTTGGGCGGGGACACCCAACGTAGCGGCAAAGCCCTGACATTTCAAAGGCCAAACCAAAACACTATAGATCCTAAGCCCCAAGCCTAAATCCCGTCCCAATGCCTAAACCTCGGATCTAGGACCCATACTGAGGGACGCTGCGATCCCCACGTTCCCCAGCGGCATCCCAGGCAGTTACATGTGTGACTCCCAGTGCCAGCATGGTATCACGCCTGCGATAAGATGCGTGGGAGGCATAAGTACTTCAAACATCTAAACTCTCACACATCCAACGCTGCAAGTCCTGAAGCGCACATGATCTAAAAGCTAGAGCTGAAATCCCACACACCAAATTACAAACTGTCTAAAGACGTTATTCCAAACTTCAAAGCGTGAAAGCTCGTGACCCCAAAGCGCTACATTGGAAACCCCAAACCCTCCCCTTCTTGCCCCCCCAAAACCCTATAAACCTAAGCAGAACACTCTACGGAGGCGCTTCTGACATGTAACTCTGGGCTCTACTTGGCGCCGCTGCGACTCTTGGCCAGCGAGGCGCGATTGAGTGGTTTAGGGAACAGACCTCTAGGGCCCTTAAGGTAGGTACTTAGGCCTGAATAGAGGGTACTTGGAGGCTGTAGGCCTTGGACACTTGAATAATTGGGGCATGCCTTCTGGGGCTCCTACGCCTGAAACTACCATGTCGTAGTCACTGTTCAATTTGGAGCTTTCCAACAATTAAGGTTTAGGGTTGCCTTTCTGCTTGGAGTCTCTATAGTAGGGGTGACAGTACTTGGGTATATTACTAGGGCGCACAGTTATGGAAGCTGCCGGTTTACAGAAATTCGTATTTACGCCATAGTTTTTCAGGCAGCAAATTCTCAAAACAGGGCCCCTCAAGGGCTACCATTGGCAGTTTAGCATTGGCACCCCATAAAGTCTAACAACTTCAAGAGGCACCCAATCACTTCACCACTGCGGAGCACATGCTGAATTCCGCTGGCAACCCTTAACCCTTAACCCTAACCCTACACTAGGATCCCTCGTATGATGCAAGATATATTCCCTAAACCCCAAACCCTAAACCCCTAACTTGAAACTCTAAGCGCATAAGCCCTAAACCCTGAATCCTAAACCCCTTAGTCGGTGTTTAGTGAGGGGCCTGTAAGATGGAGCGAGTTTGGACGCGTCTGCCGAAAGGCCTTTAACTCATGCAGAGGGTTAAAAGAGACCCTGCACAACAAAAAAAAAAGTCCCTGAAGCCTTACATCCGAATTCCGCTGGAAGGTCTTTGATCGCATGCGCGCGGCCGGTCTGCGATGTGCCCTGCGCACGGGGCAGGATGTTCTGAACCAAACCTTAGCTCCACCAAAGTTCCCAGAAGTAGGGGGTTAGGGTTTAGAGGTTTAAGGTTTAGGGTTTCAGGGTTTCAGGGTTTAGGGGTTTAGGGGTTCAGGGTTTTAGGGTTTAGGGATCTACATTACATGGGAAGGTTCCCAAAATTAGGGTTCCATTTTGGTACCCCTGAATACGAGGTGCCGTAATATAGTCTATAAGCAAACGCGGCCCATAATTTTGTGAACAACCCAAGTAGATCCCCAGGAATTCAAATCTTGCATACGAGGATATATATATATATATGTGTCTGTGTGTGTGTATGTGTGTATATATATATATATGTATTCTATTGAGGGTTTGGGGGTTAGTATAGGGAATAAGGAATATTATATAAAGGGATTATGTGAGGTTGGTTTCCGTTATTCCCTACCTCACCACCAGCAAGAAGTAGGCCAGACCCTGTCAAAAATTCCCCGTTGATCCCCTGTTAGGGCGCCCTGGAAGCTGGAGTACCTCTGTAGTAGGTGTCAGGGCCGAAGGCGATATCGCTGAGTATGTGGGTTACGAATCAGTAGCCCACCCCGTAGGTACCCTCCCCCAAAACTCATTAGCATGGAACTCCACTTAGCCCTTTGTGTTCAAAGAAGTGATCCTTGCAGTGCCACCTTCAAGACCTTGTCGATCGTGCTTCGGGTTCAGGGTTTAGGGCGTCATCCAACCCTAAACCCTACATATGATATAACACTTTGCGATTTCTGTTCCATTCCTGGAAGCCCTTCGCTCTAAATAGTCGTGCTTCTTTCTATCATCTCCTCACCCATTAGCACGAGCTATAGGGCAAACTCCTTAAACGGGGCTTATATAAGGGACTACTATAGGGGTTATATACTAAGGAGGATACTAGGAGCTTGCATTTTTCCATTCCCCTGAACCCTACATAAATCCATATTCAAGGTCCACGGTCGGCATGGGGTAAGCCCTGTATCACTTCATGTAACGTATATGGTAGTTTCCCAAAATAAGGGGACCCCAATATAGACCCCAAAATACTATAGTCCTTATTATAGGGATCCCGAAAAAGGTACCCCTAATTTTGGGAAATCCCCATATGTCTTTGAAGGAGAAGGTGGGTCCCGACGACGCCACACACGTAGCCTGTACGGTGGAGATGACTCCACTCTCCGGGCATGGGATGCTGGAACTATAGGTACCCAAAGGGTCCATGTAGGTATATGGGATATACTTGGGCCTTAAAGTAGGTATATGGGAACCCCTTTGGGCCCTAAGTATATACCATATACCTACATGGACCCTTTGGGTAGGTAGTTTCAAGGGATTGTAGAGGTTATGCAGGCTGATAGAGGGACATCACCCTAAACCCCAAAAGGGTTAAGGGCTTACAAGTCTAGGGTCTCAGGGCTGGTTTTCTGGCGTTTAGGAGTCTAGGGCTCGAGGGCTTAGTTAGGGCTTAGGATTCAAGAGTTTACAGTGTCAGGCTTGTAGGGTTTAAGTCTTCAAGGTTTAAGAATATAGGGTTGCTGGTTTAGGACTTTTAGTGGTTGAGGTGCGCACACTAGGGATGGAAATAACCCAACGCAGACACTATGTAGGCTTTATGCGGGGGGTTCCCTAAATTCATTCCAATACAGGTCCTAATGTTGGGGGGGTGCCTACTTTAATACGGATCCCTGTACAAATTTCCCACATTCTTGGAACTGTAATATATGGCAGAGCCCTAGACAAGAACCCAGTTGGCATCGTTCATTTGTAGGGTTTAGTCTCTAATGCACGCCTAACCCGAAAGCATGCACAATCATTGCTTTTTTGGCTCTTTTTCTCAAGCGTCTTCGGCCATTACCAGTTGTAGAGGTTCCCCTAAACCCTAAAATCCTAAACACTATTACCCCCCCTATTCTGATTTGCCAGAGTTCCGGCGGCAGGTAGGGTCTCAGCATGTGCAGGTTAAGATGGGGTGTTCTTTAAAATCGGTTAGGTTTTGTTGGGTTTTAGGGTCTAGGGTTTAGAGTTGAGGTTGAGGGGTAGTGCGCTCCTTTTGGGGGTTTAGGGCTTGCGGCTGCAAACTTTAAGGTGCTAAGGGCTGGATTGTTCAGAAGGCTTCAACAAGCCGTGAGTCATGATATTTGCCTCAACATGGCAAGTCTAGTTTTGTCTAGCTGAGCCCCCCCCAATACTGTTGATACTAACAGTCCTGCATGGCCTTTGTATAGCTGAGACCCATAATTCCCAAGGTAGAAGTTACTTAGGGTCATGCAGGATTTTATTATCCACCATAGTTCAGAATCACATGCTAGATTTGTGGTAGTCGGGGAACAGATGGTAGCAGTAGCCCGGAAAATGTCCAATTGTGTTGTAGCCCCCTGACCAAGCTTCTGTGAACAACTACCTAGCTGCTGGACCGAGAGTGGTTTAAGGTACACTCGGGGCTACAGAACCCAACAGTATTTCGTTTTTATCATGTTTAAAACCCAAGAAGGAGTATAGATACAAGGTTTCAGTTTTTGGTATCGGGCCCAAAAGACACGCCTAAACAAGCGCAACCCTAAACCCTAAACCCTAAACCCACAGTTCAGGAATTCGGGAGTGTGGGACGTGGCCGTGCTAGACGAGATTCAGCTGCTTACGGCTTCTCATCTCAACAGGCTTTGGAGTCCCGGGTCTATCAGGTTTAGGGATTTAGGGTTTAGGGATTTAGGGTTTAGGGATTTAGGGTTTAGGGTTTAGGGATTTAGGGATTTAGGGTTTAGGGTTCCAAAGGGCATGTGCAGCTATATGATTTAGGGTTTAGGGGTTTTTGGGTGGCTATATGGTATATTCTTTGGCCCAGCATAAGGAAATGACAGCCCTTTTGGGCCCTATGCATAAACTATACCTACATGGGCATTTTGGTACACCTATAGCTTGCTGAGTTATACCCAGAAGTCAAAGGGTTAAGAGTTAAGTCTACGAATCTGTAGGCATCAGGGGCAAGGTTTGTTTAGTAGTGCGAGTTACACATGAAGAGCTTCCGTGAGCTTCATGTTCAAGGGGAAAACATCACGCTTGTGGTGGCCAGGGTATAAGAATAGACACCAAATATAAACCCCAATATAAACCCCAATATAACCCCAATATAAACCCCAATATAACAAACATGGTGCTGCCTGCAAGGTGGCGTAAAGCACCTAAACCAGACAACCCCGAAGCCTGAAACCTCTAAACCCTCATCCTCGGACCCCTACCTGAACCCCAAAAGTGTGTAAAATGATGGCCTTTAGGGCTGTTATTATGGGTTTAGGGCTATTATTTTACATACTTTTGGGGTTTAGGTAAGCCCAATATAAACCCCAATATAAACCCCAATATAAACCACCCTTGACCTAAGACTCCTAAGACCCCTAAGCCTAGAGAGCACAGGATCCCAGTCGCGGTTGGGCATGGACCCGAGCACTGCTGGGGTGCTGCGTCAAGGAAGCCACGGAAACAAACCAGAACACCCTAAAACTTTCCTTTCGGGGTGGGGGTTGCCAGACTGCTGGAAGTTAGGATGTGGGGCCAATAAGTTGTTAAGGATTTTGGGGTAGAAGCGCTCACGTCCGTGGGTTTCGCGGCTGCTTGCTCTTGAGGGCTGTTTACATCGGGAAGTTTATCTTGTCTGTATATTCGTCAAGGATGTCTTATTGAAGCCCTAAGCCCCCAGACCTTGTGCCATTCCCGTTTACACTGACGGTTACCACAATATCCATGGGTACTAGGAGTTCTGAGTCTAGTAGCCGCTTAATGAGACCCCCTTTGTAGGTGGGAATTGCCCAAGCTACACCCAGGTTTTGTTATTCAAGCCTTAATCTCTACCTAGAACAACCTAGATTCTTTAAAAAGGCAAAGATACCAACAGAGCGTCCAAGACCCCATGTCAGGTTTTCCCAAACTTTAGGGTACCTTCTTGGACTCGAGTACTTCGGGTCGATGTTGGTTTGCCCTATTTCATGGAAGCTATCATGTCTGCTTGTTACACTATCCATGTCTGCCGGGCTAACGAATGTTGACCCTGCAAAGAAGATTATCACGACCTCTGTCCGCTAAGGGGCTTGCACCTTCCTGAAAGAAAAAGAGCCTACAATACCCTTAACCTTACACCCTACACCTCAAACTCAAACACTCAACCCCTAAAACCTTTGACGCCTAAGCGCCTACGTCCCAGACCCTAAGTCGCAGTCCCTGAACCATTTGAGCTGTAGTCTAAACTCCTAGTATCCCCCCTAATAACCCCCATAGTATTCCCATATATATTCCCCTATATAACCCCATTTAAGGAGTTTAGGCCCAAAACTCGAATCCCTAAACCCTAAATCCTAAACCCTAGACCCTATATATAACCCCCTTTAAAGAGTTTAAAGATTATGGCTCATTTGCTCGACCCTTAGCCGGCATTTGCCCTGCACTGCATAGAGCCATGCCAAAACCCGAACCCTACAAAACGACCCGTTGGGCCGTTGGAGTAATATTAGGATTTCGGGTTTAGGGTTGCATAGGGATTTTGTGGTATATATTGGGGTTATATTGGGATAATGGAGAATAAAATGGGAACTACTATTTCAGCCAACAATCCCTAAGCTGCTTGTAGAATTCGTTCATTCACGGCGGTTTTCGTGGTGCTTGCTAGAACCTCTTGGTGCATCTTGCTGCTGGACACAACTTCCCCTGCATTCATTAAGCTATAGTACGGTATGGAAATCAAAAATCCGTAAGCTCGTGCTAGCCTTCTTGTAGTGACCACGAACGCATAAAGATGGTTCAGGGTTTGGAGTTTCGGGCTTAGGTTGTAGGGTTTGGGGTTTAGGGGTTAGTTGGGGTCTTGGGATTGGGATTACAAGTGACCCTGAAACATTTACCCTGAATCCTGACGCCGCTTGAAGGACCTGCATCTCTGTGGGGCCGCTGAGCCGGCATCCTTGGAGAAGCTTCTGCACCTTGCCCTTGGGAATTATGAGGATTGAGGGTTTGGGGTTTCTGTACCTTGCCCTTGGGAGTTATGAGGGTTTAGGGTTAACCACCACGCCTTTCTGACCCCAGGTTCCCCCTCATTAACCTTAATCTTAACTTATCCCTATTGGCCCTATTGCACGGGGGGAAACACGTAGTATAGAGGGGGGGCTGCCTAGGTAATCCATGAAGTTTAATTTAAGGTTTGCAGGGTCCACGGCAGAGGGAACATACAAGAGGTTCTGATGGCGACGTATGATTACATATGTAGTAAGGCTCTCCAACATTCGCGACCCCGTAGGGAGAAAATGTGGATGTAGAGAGGAGGCATATAGGGTAGGAAGAAGGGCTTAGGGATCAGCACATTCCTTGCCACTTTTACATGCCTGTCGGACCCTACAGAGGAGCCCATACGCTTACAGACAACAACGGCCCGGGAGACTTGTGGGATGGTCAGGGAGGCCTTAGGATTTTTAAGTAGATAGAATTTGGGTTATATGGAGATTTTATTATACTATACCCAAAGCCATATTCTATCTACTTAATAGGGGGACTATAGGGTTTAGGGGCTGCTCATTGGCAGCCCGAGGCCAGACATTGCCTTACGACAGGTCAACTTGACGTAGCAATTTTTGTCAAGGACTTCTCTCAAGATCCTGGGGCTTGCCAAAATTATGGGTACCTTTTTGGGGGTCCCCATAATAAGGACTATAGTATTTTAGGGTCTATATTGGGGTTCCCCTATTTTGGGCAAATACCACTAGCTCTACCCTTGTTTTGGCCTATGGGGCTCGTAATGCAGAACCAGCTATATAGTAGTTTCCATTTTCTTTTCACTATCCCTGTATGGCCCCAACAAACCATATAGTAGTTTTCATTCTCCCTATATGCTTGGCCCATGATGGAGGGTAGTTGGCTGGTCTAGGTAGGAGGCTGCCAGAGGCCAACTGTTTCTTTTATTCTGCTGAAGGCAGCGTTTCCGTGCCCAGGAGTAGAAAACCCCTTCTTGCGGTTGTTATTTAGGTCAGAGCAATTTCCAGTCGAATTTTTCGTGAGGGAACGCTTCCTTGTATGTCATGACCTAGGCCCGCGACCACATCTTACATCCCTAAACTGTCTGTGCTCCTTGCATCTAAACCACACCGCCCTACAAGTGATACTACGAATCCTACCTGACCTCCGTAACAATTCTATGACACCTCGAATTGAAGCTACAGAATCATGCCGAACTTGCAACTTGAGTCCAAATATGCCTAACTCTATAGTCCCCCTTGAGTAGATAGATATATGGCTTTGGGTATATACTAATAAGATCCCCATATACCTCATATTCTATCTACTTAAGGGGGACTATATGCCCGAGACGAAGCCTTAGCATCCCAGACTTCTCTGTACTCCATCCTTCAACTCCCAGATGCCCATAATGTAGGGCCTAAGTAATTACCGATATTATGGTTCCATATTCCTTATATAATTAGGATCTATGGTACCTCGAATAAACCTCAACATTGGATTGGTAACTTTTTTGGCACCTGAAGTAATGCTGAACAATGACCTTGAACCCCGGGATGATGTACACTGGTAGTCGTTGCCGGTTATGGGTACTTGGGAAGTCCAGGTTTAGGTTTAGGGTTTAGGGCACTTGGGAAGTCCAGGTTTAGGGTTTGGGGTTTAGGATTTTCGGGTTTTTGGGAGGTCCAGGTTTGGGGTTTGGGGTTTAGGGTACTTGGGAGGTCCAGGTACTGTCCTGTAAACCTGAAAGCAGGCAGCAGATGTCAATCTCCTGTGGAGACGTGCTGGAAAGCACGCTCAAAAGGCCAAAGAGGCTAGTGACAAGGCTGAATTGGGGGGGGGGCAACTGGGTCTTTGAAGCCTACTAGCCTGGAAGAGGACCAGGCTGACGAGGTGTATGCACTTGGGTATTTCTCACGACGGGTTCCTTGGCGAACAGCAATTTTGATTTGCGACCGTCAAAACAATGACCCACACTGTTCAAGAATTCCCAATCTAGACTCTGGATTTGCTACCTTTTTTCCTGCATGTACCCCCAAAATGTAGGACTGAAACGAACAAGCAACGCACGTCCATCAGTTTGCTCGTCTAGTGTCTTTGGACCCTGAGGTTCGGGGTTTCCCTTCTTCTTACTTTGAAACCATGGGCCACTAGAATGGCCCCTAACCCTGGGATCCTTATATGCCTATTCTGCATCCCATATGTACCCTTGAGGGTCCCTAAAATCACCCTTAGGGGCTTAAGGGGCCCATGTTTCCAACCATAGACACCTTTGCAGATGCTGAATACCTCCAACTTCGAATACAGTGGTTAAGGAGGGGAAAGTTACTTGTAGCCCAAACCTCCACGGGGGTATATAGTCTGTATGTATAGGGCCTAAGTATATGTTATATACCTACCAGGACCCTTTAGGTAAGTGGGTGCTGCATTCCACGGTGACAAGGAAATGGCAGACATGCTCTTTTGTTGCTCCGCGTTTCTTTGCCACTTCACTCCTGCGCCTAAAAGATGGTTGTAAGCGCGCCTGCTAAGGGGGTTGGGGGGTAGAGAACCCTAAAACCTAAAACCCTAAACCCTAAACTCTAAGCCCTAAAGCCCCTAAAACTCTAAAACTCTAAAACCCTAAACCCTAGAACCCTCAACCCTAAACCCAGAGCCTCCAAGGTGCCATTGACCGTAGAGAAGCAGCCGGTCATGGACCTCGCGAAGCTCCTGCCTGGCGACTGCCTCGTTTCTTGTGGCAAAAGGATTCGTTTTTGCCCAGTTCTGGTATGTATATCCATATGATCTAAAGTCTAAGCCCCTTAAAGGAGGCTATATAGGGGACTACTACAGGGGTTACCAAAGGGGATACTAGAAGTTTAGACTATAGCTCATATGAACCCTAAACCCAAAATGGTCTCAACGCCGCAGGTTTGCTTCTCGCGCGGAGAAGTCTTAGAGGCGAAGGCATCCTTGGAGACGTCGGGTCTCAGGAGCTGCTTCTCGACAGAATTGGTTAGGGTACATACTCCGCCTTAAGTAGATAGAGTATAGGGTTTAGGGCATATAGTCCCCCTTACGTAGATAGAATATGGGTATATGGGCATCTTAGTCTAATATACCCAAAGCCAGATTCTATCTATTTAGGGAGCTGGGTTTAGGGCTCTGGCTTCAGGGTTTAGGGGTGATAGACATTGTACAGGTGTGGGTCAATCGCCCATACAGTAAAAGCCCCCCAAATATGGAGGTAATAAGCCTTCAGTATACCTGGCACCCATTACTGGGTCGGGGATTGACACAAGTCCCCTAAACCCTACAAAACCCTAAACCAGAAATTGTAGACCTTAACAAACCCTAAACACTCAACCACGTTCATAGCTTGTGTTGCATTTCGTACTGGTTACTAATACGGAATGAAGGAATGCGGGAGATAGTGGAAACAACAGAAATTGGAGCAGTATAGGGTTTACTGTAGACATCCATGCTGTAGCTCCATTCCGTAAAAAAGTGGACCAGTGTTATCTCGACATTCTCCGTGCGGTGCACAAACTCCTGCATGACGTTGACTAGTTACATCCCGCCGCCATAATTTCTGAGGTGTGGGTCCACGTAGGTGTAGGGGGTCATGCATATTTGGTCCGCAGTATGTCACTACTGATTGAGAGCTTCAGGGACAGGTTTGCGAACCATCTCGAAATTCAAGCCTCTTGTGCCCCTATGTACCTCCACAGACACGGAAGGCCTCTGAATTTGGAAAAGCCTGAAAACCTGAAGCCTGCAGATAGTTTGTTTGAGAGTCATGCTTGCATGGCCTGTAGCTGCATGCGTGCTAGCAGCTCGGACGTTTCTTGCAGAGCAAGCACCCTAAACTACCCTACGCCCATGTCTTGGCAGCCGGCTTTTATCGAAGAACATGCAGTATGTTGAGGCATCTGCTAAAGTGACAGCCATGCGGGCAGGAAATGCCTGCTGTAGCATCTCAGCAACCCGTGCAATCTTCATACAAGCCTCATCTGGGATGGATCTAGAACCCAGAACAATTGCCTCCCTCTAATACTTGACACCCCCTAATATTAAATACTCCCCATTGTGGTATGGTATAATATATTGGGCGTATTTGACATTAGGGGGGTGGGAAGGGCCTTAATAATAGGGGGAGGGGCATAAATGCCAATATCGTTCCTCTATAAGCCTTACATAAGAAATAACGTATTGTGTAGCTGGCTATAGGCCCCCCTAAGTAAATAGAATATGGGGTATATGGGGAGTTTATTCTAATATACCCAAAGCCATATTCTATCTACTTCAGTGGGACTATACCCCTGAACCCGAAACCCTAAACCCTATATTCTATCTACTTAAGGGGGACTATAGCTATAGGCTCCGCCATCTCCTCCCGACCCGTAAGCTACCACCTCGACCTTGGAGTTTCCGTGAACAGAGGGATAGGGTTTAGGGTTTAGGGGGACCCCAACATAATGGACCCCGCAATTTTTTTTGTTCTCATTTCAAGTATCTGCAAAAAAGAGACCCCAAGTCTATGTCTCAAGACTGCATTCCCGTCAAGGGCCCTTTAAAGGTCCCCTGTTTAGCAGAGAAACTCCCTGACCTGTGTATTCAAGGGTTCCAGGGTGCTACCCCTAAGGTCGTGCCCCTAAAAAGTTTCTCCACCATGGCGCATTGATATAGCCCTTATATAGTCCCCTAGCATCCCTTGAAAGGATCCCCAAACCCAGGGGTACAACCTAGGGGTACAAGCCTGAAACCTTATCCCCCTAAACCCTAAACCCTAAAACCCTAAACCCTAAGCCCTAAACCCTAAATCCTAAACCCTAAATCCTAAACCCTAAACCCTAAACCCTGAAACCTTATCCGTCACTGAGGCTGCATCTATGGCTCCCTTCCTCCCGAAGTGCGCAGCGAGCAGGCACCCTTACCCAGAGGGTCCAAAATACCCTCTGAAGCCCTGCCAAAATCAGCCTGAGACGCTAGGATTTAGGGTTTAGGATTTAGGGTCTAGGGTTTAGGGTTTCGGGAATTTGGGATGTGGAAGGTCCACAGTTTACTACTGTTAGGTTTTACCTGGACCTCCCAAATACCTGCAAAAACGCTTTTGACGCTGCCCTAAACTAACTAATGAGTATAAAAGGCTACGATTATAGGTATTTTGGAGGTCCAGGAAAGGTTTAGGATGGTAAGGAGGGCTCAGGATTCTGGGTTGAAGGTTAAGTTAAGGGCCAAAAAGTATGGAGCGGTGATATACCGCAAAAGCCTGGAGAACAGTTGCTAGAATGTATATGACTGTTGTATACTGGACCCATGGGGTAATGGCCGAGAACCACAGGAACAAGACACCATTTATGAAGCAATTGCCTCATTTTGTTGGGGGCTTGTCTCGTGGTTCAACGTTGATTCTTCATTGCACGATTGCCCACATAAAGCATAGAGGGGGAGAGAGAGAGAGAGAGAGAGAGAGAGATAGAGAGAGAGAGAGAGAGAGGGAGAAAGAGAGAGAGGGCACGGCACATCGCATAGCCTTTCAGACGTCTAGGCCAGTCTGCATTGAGTCCCCCATGAGCAGACTCGGCTCTGCTTCAACATGTTCCTGTTGCCTTGACATGGCTGCATAATTCCAAAGCGGCACATCGCAACCTATAAAGCTAAACACTTGAGAGGCTGCCCTCTTCAATGACCCAAGTAGTGGCTTCGATTTCCTGGTTGCCTCAGATGCCATTGGCACCTCGGACAACCATTTTCGTGGGGATGCAGGACTTTTAGACTTCGGCTGTACGAAAAAGGTTTTCTGTTCGGTTTTGCTGTTGAAGCATCACGCTGCAGATCTGCCTGTGCTGGGGTACAAACTTAAGAGGGGCCCATCTGGACTTGGTTTCTTTGACTCTGGCCCTTGCACGATGGGGCTCTAAAAGCAGTGTTTTTCAGGGGTCCGTCGTCATACAGTTACTTGAAGTAGAGTTATTAACCCGGGTTGTGAGAAATACGCCGCTAAGTCCTAAAGACCTCGGCGGCATGTCCCTAAATGAGTCGGACATGGGTTCGCACGGTTAGCCTCCTTCATTGCGCATGCCTATATGGGGGGTTTCCCAAAATCCAGAAGTAACTTTTTGGGGGTCCCTATAATGAGGACTATAATACTTTGAGGTCTACATTGGGGTCCCCCTATGTGGGAAACTACCATACAGCCTTCCCATGGTGCTATTAATGCCTCATGCAGACTCGTTGATGTGATTGGCTTTGACCTGAGGCATGGGCCTGAACCTCCAAATTCGCCGCGTCGTCTTCCGAAGCCTCCAGAAGTTCCCTCAGCTTATAGAGTTTAGAGTTTAGGGTTCAGGCCAGGGCAATTATAATACAGATATGCGCATGTGCCATGGTTATAGTTGGGTTAGAACCGCAATCCAAATTTGAAGCAAAACACTGGGTTGAAACTGCCTGAGACCTTCAAGATGGGATTCAGGTCCCATAGGCTTGCGCGTACTGCCCTGCGAAGATCCTTATGCTATGCCTGCGCAATCCTAAGCCCAAAGCTCCAATCTCAACATGTTGCAGGGTTCGAACTGAAGGTGGAGATTGTAGGGTGCCCACGATGGAGTAAGCCGGAACCCTAAACTCCAAAACCTGTGCTTCAAACCCCGATCCTTAAACCCGAACCTCTTAAGACTTAAACTCTAAAGTCTAAATGGTAGTTTCAAAATGGGGGGTTGGTGCTCATCCGGCTTTAAGCTGACTAGTTGCCTACATCTTGTTGTTCCAGAGATGTGAACCCAAAGAGGCTGCAATAGACTGCTAGCTGAAGGAGAAGTTTAGAGCGCAGATGTTCTTGCCTTCGATGGAGGGAGCCCTGCATCACTTGAAGTACACAGGTTGTTTTGCGGATTTCTTGAGCAAGCATGGACTACAAGGGAGATCCGACTTTTGGGCTTACTTCACAGGTCCAAGTCTGCTCTGATATACGGCCTATGGACATGACATCAACATGGGGGTTTCCGAAGATTGGGGGTACCCTTTTGGGGGTCCTTATAATAAGCACTGTAGTATTTTTGGGTCTATAATGGGTATCCTCCTACTTTAGGGAAACTGCCATATGGCGAATTTGTCCACCCGTGAAGCCTTACATCCTCAACGCGCAATCTCCAGCGTAGAGTCTTAGTATCCAGCTCCCACACCCCGACAGATGCCTCAGCATTCCCCAAAAAGGGGTCCCACGTATGTAGCCCAAAGCACTTTGCTCCTCACTACGGGGATTCCCAAAAGTGGGCTTAAGGTTGAAAACCCCATCTCTATTTATCTCTACGTACCCTTTATTCCCTGGAAAGTCTTGCACCTCCCTCTTTTTTTTTGGAAACGTTCACACTTGACCATTGCACTTGACAAGATCCAAAAGCAACCAAGGTTTGACGGGACCTCAACACGACGTCTCAACGATGCTGAGATAAGGTGGGCGCCACAGGTTGTTTTGCGTGTAGTATTGGTTAGGAGGACCCCCCCACCCTGCAATAGTGGTATAATAAGAATATAAGAGGACCCTTAATATACTCCCTATTATCCCTTATTATCACTATTACTGGGTGGGGGGTCCACCTAAAGTATTGGAGTGGTTTTAGGTTTTCTTGATTCAGGGCCCATTGCAGGCATTACTGATAGACTTTGAGCTGCATGGTTTTTAGGGTTCAGGGGCTTTGGGAGTTTGGGATGTCAGCGCTTATCCGTTCAGAGTTCAGGAACGTTTGGGTTTCTGTGTTTAGGGACAACCGCCTCCCTTGTTGCTGTAGGGTTTCAGATATGATTACGGGAAGGCCTGTTTGTGGCTTCCTCGCATCGGTTATATAATATATATATATATATGCTACCCCCCCATGTACCTACCCTTTTTGGCCTGGAAGCCCTAGAACATGGTTATTATATATTTACATTTATAGATATGTATATACATTAATGTATATATACATTACAGAGAATTCTGTTAGCGCTTAAGGCTCTCAGGACAGCCTAGGGCTTTGTCAGGAAAACTTTGGGGCTTTGGGGGTGAGGTTAAGGCTTTAGGGAAAGTTTAGGGTTGGGTAGAAAGGTTTAGGGTTGGGAGGGTCCGACCCAAACTTTCATTAAGCCTTGAGGAGGAGTTGGGGAGGAAATACGGGGATTGTTATGGGTGATTATATGAGCTATGGGCTGAACTCCTTAAAATCAGGTTATAGAAGGGATGATATAGGGGCCTACTATAGGGGACATTAAGGGGGATACCAGGAGTTTAGACTGTATTGCTCATCCCCTGAAGCCTAAAGCCCTACACCCTAAACCCCTCAAACCTTCCTACAATCCTACGTATCCCTCTGCCTTGCCAACTTGACCCTCAACTCCTGTAACGTTCAAAACTCTTGTGTTGCTTAGGATTTATGAGTTGGGGTGTAGGGTTTAAGGGTTTAAGGGTAAGGTTTAGGGTTTAAGGGGTTTAGCCCTGCATCCGGAATAACCCCCAACATCCAACATGTACTGTAAGTTGGATCAAGCCTCCACCTGGCAATGGGTACCACAACGGACTATTGTAGGTATCTTAAGGCCCTAAAATCTCCATATGCAGGGGCTATTACTATAGGGGGATTGACCTAAACTGTAAGCCCTAAAGTCCACAAACCCTAACCGCAGGAGTATGCAGAAAAATGGCCGCTTGGGCTGTGCTTTTGGGCTTTGGGGTCATCATATTCCAAATGTTGATGTTCAGGCATTCTTTACTTGAGTCCTGAACCTTAATCCCTACACCCTAAGCCATATCTTAAACCACTAAACCCCAAACCCCCAAATCCCAGCTAAGGGCCACCACAGCGTACAAATGTCCATTTTCTGTTTCATTATCCCTGTACGATCTATAATTAGTCTAAACTCCTTAGAGGAGGTTATATAGGGGCGTAGAAAGGGGAGCATTATAGGGGTGATGAAGGGAGATACTAGGAGTTTAGATATCCCTAAATGTGTACTCGTTCTGCGAGGCAGATCGCTGGCCGTGCGGGACGCTTTGGCGGCCGCTTCGGGCGCGAGGGCCTAGTCGCCTCTTGGACTTTTTAGGGCTCCGGGGCTTGCCTCCTAAGGGTTTAGGCCCTATAAACCCTAAACCCTAAGGGTCTTAGGGTTTGGGGTTGAGGTTTAAGGTTAAGGGTTTAGGGTGAGGATTTAGAGATTAGACCCCCCTTGAGCCCCCTGAGTAGAAGCTATAGGACACCCTAGACTAGCCTTGATTATCCTTAAACATCGCTTGAAAGCCTTAGTTGAAGGGGAACCAACCCTAATCCCCCACATCCCCCATATAACCCTATGTTTAGTGAGTATCCCCTCAACCCATAGCTGTGGAAGCCTCATGGACCCCACATAACCTTGGTGTCGATGTCATTTTCCATTTGTCCCGCATGGTTCGCCATTACTTAGGTACCATAAACCTTGAAGCCCCCGAAACCCAAACCGTAATCCCTCTACCCTAACCCCTAAGCCCTAAAATGTTAATCCCTAAGCCCTAAACCCTAATCCTGAAACCCTAAACCCCAAACCCTAAACCCTAAGCCCCAAAACCCTAATCCCTGAACCCTAACTCCGAAACCCAAAGCCCGAAAACCCTATGCTAGGCCTGCTGCTCGGCGGAAGATGTGACCGCCGTGGAGGCAGCGCTGAAGGCACAGCTTGGCCCAGGGCTTAGGGTTTTAAGGTTGAGGATTCAAGGGCTGAGGGTTAGGGGTTTAGGGCCTAGGGTTAGGGGTTTAGGGTTTAGGGTTTGGGTTCAAGGGCTTAGGGTCTAGGATTTAGGGGCTTAAGATTTGGAGATTGGGGTCTAGGATTTAAGGTTTAGGGTTAAGGGGTTAGGGTCGAAGGGCTTATAGGGTTTAGGGCTCAGGTTTCGGGTTTCGGGCTTAACTAGGGTTTGGGATCTAGGGATGTTACCCATGGGAAGCCCATGCTAAAGCCACACTACGAGAGGTGATTACTTCCGATTCTGGTTCTCGCTTTCTGGAATGCATTCCGTCCATGCGTCACCCACTTGAATTCCTTTCTCGGAGTGTGTGTAGTGCTTTTTGTGACCTTTTGCCCTCAGCGTCTCCAACATGAAGATCTTTAGAGAAGCACCCTATAACCGTAAAACCTAGATCGCCGGCGCTGGGCAGACCGTGCTCAAGAGGGATGGCTGCCCAATAATGGTGAATCACATGGAAGAGAACATGGGACATGAAATGGAAATTGAATGATCTAGGGATGCATGGGAACTGTGGTAGATTCTGTTAGATTTTGTGGGCTAAGGGCTGAGGAATTGTAGGGCTCAGGATTTATGGTTCCCGGCTCGGGGTTCAGAGGGTTTTGGTAACTCTTTGGCTACCCGAATGACATAGAATACAATGGAACAGAAGACGGAACAATAATGTGGAAACTGGAATAGTAAAAAGCCAAGCCCTAACATCCACCCCCCAAGCTAGGACTCTATATTATCATTTGAAGGGATGTTAGGTTGTGACCTTGGTGATTCTTCAGGCTTCTGCATTAGGGTTTAGGGTTTAGGGTTGGGTGGTGGGGTCTTAACCCTAATCCCTAAACCCGAAAACCTTAATCCCTAAACCCGAAAACCTTCATCCCTAAACCCTAAACCCAAAAACGCTAATCCCCAAACCCTAAACCCTAAACCCCAAAACCCTAAAACCCTAATCCCTAAACCCTGAGTTTACGCTGCAAATTTAGGGCTCAGGCTGGTCAGCGTCTTGAAGGTTCAGGGTGGGCCTGTGGGGGCGCCCATCAACCCAAACCCCAAACCCTAACACCTTAAACCCGAAAGCCCAAACCTTAAACCTTACCTGAACCCAAATATATGTAGAATGATAGCCTAATTTAGGCTGTTTTTAGCAGTTTTGGGCCATGATTTTGCCGACTTTAGGGGTCTAGGTAAGCACTAAGTCCTTCCGACTTCCCTATTCGTGTCGTGTTGGGGCGTAGTCTGAGATTTAGGGTTTAGGGTTTAGGGTTTAGGGAAGGTTCAGAACATGTTGCGATCAATGGACACTAATCAGAGCTTGGAGGGGATTAAGCAGATTATCTCAAATATCATCTGAGCTATAGTCTAAACTCTCAGTATCCCCCTTAATAACCCTTATATACTCCCCCGTATAATCCCCTATATAGCCCCCTTCAAGGAGTTTAGACTATAGCTCATATGGGCTTCTCATGAAGAATCTCAGGCTCCGCCTGCCACATTTGAAAACCCCTAGACACCCCTTCTCACCCAACCCTAAACCCTAAACCCTGAATCCCTACATTCATGCATCCCGTAGGCCTTACACCCTAAGCCCCCTGAACCCCTAAATCCTAAACCCTAGAAGAAACCTTAATTGCGCAAAAAGCTCTATATCTTACATCCTGGAAGTCCTAAATCCCCTGAACCCTGAAAGCCTGAACCCTGTAGCCCAGAAGTCCCAAGCCCACAACCCTAAACCTCAGACCCTAAACCTTCAAAGGCCCTAAACCGTGAACCCATAGGATGGCTTGGAGAGCTCCACAGGATCCGCGGCCGCTCGATGACTGCTTGGCAAAGGATTTCGTTGGTTTGCAGAGGTATCTGTAATCCTTCTACAACCTGTGTAAACCTTAAACCCACCCCCCCGCCCCTAAGATCCTGAAGCCCAAAATCACGAAGCCCTAAATTCAAAAGCCCCAGAATCCCAAAGCCCTACAACACTACAACTTATAAGTCCCCAAGCCCTGAAACCCCAAAAACCCAGGCCTGCTACGCGCTCAATTTAAGGGCCTGTAAGGGCGTAGCCCCGGTTTGCCTACTGAACCCTTCATAAACTTTATAGAGCCCCTTTTCAGATGCCTAGACCCTTAACCCTTAACCTTAAACTCCAACCCCTAACCTGAAACCTAAATCCTAAACCCCAAACCGTAAACTTAAACCCCAGACCTGAAACCCTAAATCCTAAACCCTAAACTCCTAAACCTTAAGCTCTAAATTCTAAACCGTAAACCCCAAACCTTCGACCCTTGGACCCAGTCAGTCAAGGCATCCTCCGAGGCATCCGAAAAGACCTTGGCTCGGGCGGCCCTGCTGCCTCTCCCAGAGCCTGGACTATTTGGGGTGCCTTTAAAGGGGGGGTATATAGGGGTTTTAGGTGTTATGTAGGATTTATATAGGGGTTATACATCGGCGTTCTGAAAGTTTGAGCTACCGGGGGCTTTTCGCACGCTGACTGGCGTGCAAGCATCTTGCGGAGTAGCGGAGGGGCCCCGCAATCCGTTTTCACTGGCCCTGCTAGCGGAGTAATTAATACGCTGTTTGAAAAATATAATACTATTTAATCCCAGCGGAGGCCTCAAGACTCTGTGTCAGGAGTCTATGGGGAGGAGGGGTTGTTTCTGCTGTGCCCAGTTGGACAAAATACCTGGCTTGAGAGAGTGGGTCGAACTTTTGGAACGGCGCAGCGTCGCTTTTGGCCGCAATTGCTGCTGCTAAGGCAGGGTGCCACGATATGCGTGATGCGACCTTGCCACGCCACCCTTCTTGGCAATGAGCTCCTTGACCCAGGCACCCTGTCAAACATACTTTCCCCAGCGCTGCAATTTGCTGGACCATCGGGCAGAAAATTCAGGCTGCGCCGGGCAGAAAGTTCGTCGCATGGCCATGCTTGCGCTGGAACACAGGCCAAACCCCCTCTCCCATAGACTCCCCCACCAACAACAGGCCTCAAGTCCTCCGTCTGAACAATTAAAGTATTCTAAGTTTATTCCGGCGTGCGTGATAATTCCTCCGCTGGCCAGGCCAGTGAAAACGAGCCTCTGAGTACTCCGCGTCCTCCGCCGTGTAACGACATGTAGATGCGACAAAACTTTCCGCCCAGGCATGCTCTTGGAAAGTAGTTCAACACCAAAAAACTAGTTGCCCACCCCTCATCAGCAACAACACCCTTTCAGAAAATACCTTCCGTAGGCATCGGCGTTCTAAAAGTTTTGAGCTACCGGGGCTTTTCGCACGCTGACTGGAGTGCAAGCATCTTGCGGAGTAGCGGAGGGGCCCCGCAATCCGTTTTCACTGGCCCTGCTAGCGGAGTAATTAATACGCTGTTTGAAAAATATAATACTATTTAATCCCAGCGGAGGCCTCAAGACTCTGTGTCAGGAGTCTATGGGGAGGTGGGGTTGTTTCTGCTGTGCCCAGTTGGACAAAATACCTGGCTTGAGAGAGTGGGTCGAACTTTTGGGACGGCGCAGCGTCGCTTTTGGCCGCAATTGCTGTTGCTAAGGCAGGGTGCCACGATATGCGTGATGCGACCTTGCCACGCCACCCTTCTTGGCAATGAGCTCCTTGACCCAGAAACCCTGTCAAACATACTTTCCCCAGCGCTGCAATTTGCTGGACCATCGGGCAGAAAATTCAGGCTGCGCCGGGCAGAAAGTTCGTTGCATGGCCATGCTTGCACTGGAACACAGGCCAAACCCCCTCCCCCATACAGCAACAGGCCTCAAGTCCTCCGTCTGAACAATTAAAGTATTCTAAGTTTATTCCGGCGTGCGTGATAATTCCTCCGCTGGCCAGGCCAGTGAAAACGAGCCTCTGAGTACTCCGCGTCCTCCGCCGTGTAACGACATGTAGATGCGACAAAACTTTCCGCCCAGGCATGCTCTTGGAAAAGGAGTTCAACACCAAAAAAAATAGTTGCCCACCCCTCATCAGCAACAAAACCCTTTCAGAAAATACCTTCCGTAGGCAACGTCGCTTTTGACCGCAATTGCTGCTGCTAAGGCAGGGTGCCACGATATGCGTGATGCGACCTTGCCACGCCACCCTTCTTGGCAATGAGCTCCTTGACCCAGAAACCCTGTCTACTTTCCCCAGCGCTGCAATTTGCTGGACCATCGGGCAGAAAATTCAGGCTGCGCCGGGCAGAAAGTTCGTTGCATGGCCATGCTTGCGCTGGAACACAGGCCAAACCCCCTCCCCCATACAGCAACAGGCCTCAAGTCCTCCGTCTGAACAATTAAAGTATTCTAAGTTTATTCCGGCGTGATAATTCCTCCGCTGGCAGGCCAGTGAAAACGAGCCTCTGAGTACTCCGCGTCCTCCGCCGTGTAACGACATGTAGATGCGACAAAACTTTCCGCCCAGGCATGCTCTTGGAAAGCAGTTCAACACCAAAAAACTAGTTGCCCACCCTCCATCAGCAACAAAACCCTTTCAGAAAATACCTTCCGTAGGCATCGGCGTTCTAAAAGTGTTGAGCTACCGGGGCTTTTCGCACGCTGACTGGAGTGCAAGCATCTTGCGGAGTAGCGGGGGGGCCCCGCAATCCGTTTTCACTGGCCCTGCTAGCGGAGTAATTAATACGCTGTTTGAAAAATATAATACTATTTAATCCCAGCGGAGGCCTCAAGACTCTGTGTCAGGAGTCTATGGGGAGGTGGCGTTGTTTCTGCTGTGCCCAGTTGGACAAAATACCTGGCTTGAGAGAGTGGGTCGAACTTTTGGAACGGCGCAGTATAGGGGCTTATTTAGAGTTTATGGCTTCAAGCGTCGAGGATTTCAAGGGTGAAGGATTTCGGGGTTAAGGGGTTCAGGGTCAAGAGGTTGGAGCTTGGCGTTTAGGATTGAGGTTTGAGAGTACAGGGTTAGGGTTTAGGTTATTACAACTATTTACAATTACTTGTGTATTGAGGTGGGGGTCAAAGGCTTTAAATTGGAAATTTATGGAAGTTGGGCTTATGTTGAGACTTTAGGGTCTATAAAGAGGGATTGGGTCTAGGGAGGGTTAACGATTCAGGGAGGTTTTAGGGGTTTCAGGGTTTGCGGTTTTACGCTTGGGGGTTTGGGCCGCATGGTTTAGGGCCAGCAGTATTGCTTTTGACCGGTTACGGGTCGGTTTGCAGTTTTGCATTGTCTTTCTGGCTTCCATTTTTCCCAGGCCCTAACCCTACCCTTAACCCTGACCCTAAACCCTAACCCTAAATGGGTGTTTTTTAAGATAGTCCTTCTCGAATCCCTAGTAGGGGGCCACATATTCCCTCCCTGTCCATATTCTTGGTGTCCCTACGGTGGATACCAAAAAATCCTGCATATTATATTGTATGATAGTACCATTATAGTACTATAGTATAGTAAGGTCATGCAGATTTATCCTAACCCCAAACCCCAAAGTAGGGGCCCCTTTTTTTGAGCAACTCTTAATCGCACAGCCTTTGCCCGCAAAGCAGTCCCCGCTGCCTAGGAGCAGCTAGAGGCCTTCAGCCAGACTCTGGAGAAAGACGCTGGGTCGAAGCCATTGCGGGCTAGGGATTGCTCTTAAGGATTCAAAACCTACTGTAGGGTTTGGGAATGATTTGTTGTTACGGCTACTGGGATGGAGGGTGGGGTCTAGGGTATGGGGATTAGGGTTATGGCGTTGCCTATTTGGGATATATGATTGACTTTGGAGTGGGATGGGGTTTAGTGTTTGGGGTTTGGATACACCCAAAGCCCTGTAAACCCTGAACCCTCAACCCTGAACCCTAAACCCTCAACCCTGAACCCTCAACCCTAAACCCCAACCCTGAACCCTACACCCTCAACNNTAAACCCTGAGCCCTAAACCCTCTACCGTAGGGCTTGGCATGGAGCAGATGGGGCTCAGGATACAGGGCCTGTACAGGGTCAGTGCTTTGGGGAATGATTTGGGTTCAGGAGTTAGGGTTTAGGATTTGGATTTAGGGTTTAGGATTTAGGTTTAGGGTCTAGGGGGTTCAGTTGGTAGGGTTTTCTGAGGCCGGCTTCAAGGGATCGATGTTGTGTGTTAGTGTGTAGGGTTTTATGCTGTGGGTTGGGGGGTTTGGGTGTTTGGGGTTTTCGGGTTTGGGTCTCCAGTCTGCAGTTTGGTTTGGGGTTCAGGGCATGGTTGTTTTCCTCTGTTGATATGAGGATCCAGGTTGGTTTCTTCTTGAAAACTGTACACGGTGTTTCTAAGGCCCCCAAGCTGTGCGGTACGGGTTGTAGCTGGAAAGCCTGAACCCTGAACGCTAATTAACCTGGTTTAACCAGAATTTTGCGAGTCCCCTATGGGTTCCTCGAGTATGTAGAGGTTACATGAGGGTACCAAAAACTTGGATTTTTTGGTGACTTTTACAATGAGGATAGTAGTGTTTAGGGCTTCTAAGGGGGATTCCGGTTTTGATGATTGCCTACATGATGTCTTTTCAAAGAGGTCATAAATCCTCCCTCCTATGAGACTGAACCCGATAGGGCATAGGGCTGAGGGATTTCCGTAAGGATTCAACAGATGCTTGTAGGGGTGTGCTAAAGTTTGAAGATGTTGAACATGGAGGAAGCCCTCATAGTCAGCTACTGAAACTATCCCTGGCTCATGATTGTGCTGAACGCACCTTGATATGGTCAGGGGGATGTAGGCCCGATTGCTAGCTTCTCAAAAAGCCATAAGAGATTCCTAAAAAGACCCCTCTTCCCCCCCAACCTCTTAGCATCCCTACATGTTGCCTAGCCCTAAACACCCTTAACCCCCTAAACCCTAAACCTGCAAACCCTACATGTCCGTCGCTACGGTACTCCTATCTGTAGAGGCCCCCCCCCCATTTTGTGCATCATGTCAGTGTGAACAAGCCGGGAACCTGCTCGCTTTAGCACGAAGTACATCGCCCAAAGGGTCCATGTAGGTATCTATAGTATAAGGTTTACTAGTTGAATTCTGTGTAGGTTCAGGGTTGAGGGTAAGTATGTAGCACATACATACTTAAGGCTCGAAGGGGTTCC
>CAJNIZ010002062.1:0-19406 GCA_905231905.1 Symbiodinium pilosum | reverse complement strand
ATAGGTTCCGGAGGGGCTCACAAAGCGAACAGATTTTTGTCGCGGCTGTTTTTTTCCGGGCTCTTTGAACGCCTGCTTTTTTTCGTCCTCGGGGATTCACAGGTAGACCCTGCCCCCAAAATCCCGAACCCTAAACCCGACCCCTTGATCCCAGACCCTGCACCCTGAACCCTGACCAATGGATTCCCGAACTCTAAACCCGAAACCCTGACCCCTGGATCCCAGACCCTGAGCCCTAAACCCCTAAATCCTAAACCCTAAACCCCTAAACCCTAAACCCCTAAACCCTAAACCCTAAACCCCGAAACCCTAAACCCCTCCCAACCTCCGTCTTGAAGATGGTGTCGGGCAGAACAGCCTGTGGGATCCTCACTTCGATGGGCCTGAGCTTAGAACTAACCCTCCCCAAAGTGAAAAGGGTTTAGGGTTTAGGGTTTAAGATTCAGGGTTTAAGGCTTAGGATTAAGGATTTAGGGGGTAGTTTATTTTTTTTGCAGCCACTCTTTTCCGTCCGCCAGGGTCCGGAACGCGTAGCTACGCAGGAGCAAAGGGTTCTCAAATCCTGCAAGGCTTCATCCAACCAGGAGTTCAAACTACCACAACTCAGCAGCCCAGAGCATGGCCCA
This sequence comes from Symbiodinium pilosum, assembly GCA_905231905.1. NCBI lineage: Eukaryota > Dinophyceae > Suessiales > Symbiodiniaceae > Symbiodinium > Symbiodinium pilosum. Next base: position 18,780 of record CAJNIZ010002062.1, on the reverse strand, counting down.
CAGTACAAGGCAGGGCAAGGAACCGCAAGACCCCCGACTCAGAAGTGCAGGTCAAACAGGGCGATCATAAAGCAGAGGCCACTGCCATTACCACCACAGCCAGGATTTAGGGCTTAGGATTTACGGCTTAGGATTCAGGGTTTAGGGCTTAGAACTTAGGGCTTAGGGTGTGGAATTTAGAGCTTAGGACTTTGAGCTGGCGGCAAAACTATAAACCCTAAGCTCTGTACTACCTAACCCCAAACAAATTATTCTCCCTGAGCACAAAACTCTGCTCCAAGCAGGAACGAGGCACTTGGAGGCCAGGTGGCAGTTCGCGCAGACGATCTTGCCCGTGTACCTATACAGTCATCCCTGGACCCTAAACCCTAAGCCCTAAGCCCTAAACCTCTAAGCCCCAAACCCTAAGCCCTAAACCTCTAAACCCTAGGGGGGGCGGACTTGAGGTTGGTTTGAGTTTTGGGTTCTGGTTGCTCTAGAAGGACTTCCTGAAGCTTTTACTTTAAGCAGACATGTGGGGAATAGAATTTCTCTCCCAAAATGCGAGACACTTCCAGTTGCCCCTGTCATCTACCACAATGTTAGGGGGCCTTTAGAGTTGAGGAATACATGCTCGTAGGGCTGGGGGATGTTTCATGCTAGAGGAAAAATATTTCATGACGTTCCGAGGAGTCAGGTCAACAGCTGGCTGAAATCCAAATCTCTGAAACAGGTGATTCGTTAGGAGGACCCCCCACCCTGTCATAGTGGTATAATAGGAGTCTAAGAGGACTCTAATATAATCCCTATTATCCCCTATAGTCACTATTACTGGGTGGGGAGTCCACCTAGGTGATTCGCATTGTTGGTCGTTGTTGAACGCACTGAGAGTAGGTTCGGAAGGAAAATCTTATCTTACTCGGACTAATTATGGTAACCCGCTTCAGGAACGGGGCCTAGGGCTTCGGGTCTGGGGTTCGGGGACCAGAAACACCTTGAACTGCTGAGCTAGCCAATCACATCTTTAAACATGGAATTTCCCACCTACACAATCCACATAGAACAGAACATGCTCTATGCAAAGGCACTACACAGAGACTTCCGTTTGCGATCCAAAAAGGCACTTCAAAACAAGGACCCTCCCTTAGGCCTACAAGCCCCGCCCCTCTCCAGTCATCTAGACATGATTGTTGGGGAGATCCTTACAGTTGTGTGGTCTTCCTCTAGAAGCAGGAATTCTTGCGCCGCTTGAAAAACCTCATACCCCAGGAATTGCCGACTTTTAATTGTGATCCTTGATTTTGTTTTTGAGATTTGGGATGTAGGATACAGGTTGTTAGTAGGGAGTGGAGGAATGGAAAAGAAAACAACTTCATTGTTTAGGGTTGAGACACGGAGCAAGATTTCCTGCGTCCACCGGTTTTGCCCTGCTTTTCAGCCCAGGGGCTCGCGGGGGTTGGCATAATTCTGCTGCGCAAAGATGGGGTAGGCCACTGCTGACTCCATGGAGGACCTGGCTAGTTAGGGTTTAGGGTTTGGGAACCCCCTTAATGATAAATACCAGCAATATATTAATTACCATTATGTAAGTTGGTGGAGGTGGGGAGCCAGGACATGATTACTAGATGTCAGGGGCTTGAATTCTGAAAGCACTTAGGCTCAATCTACCAGAAGAGTTCATGACACCTTGGAAAGTCGGGCTAGGCTAACATGTCTGGAAAACTTCGCAAAACCTCAGAAACTCAATCGGGAAACTCAGAACCGCTACAGCAATGCCGGGATGTTGGTTCCCCAACCCCAAACTGAGGACCCTACGACTCATATGACTCCATTTAAGGTCTTTACTACGGGGGTCGGGGTTGCCAGAATCCCCTCATCATAAAACTTGAAGCCCCCTACCTGAAATCCAAAAAAAACAACCTGGAAATCTCATCCCTTTACACCCCTAAACCCCAAAGCCCCAATACCCTTGAACCCTAAACACTTAAGCCTTAGACTGTAGCTTAAGCTAAACCAGCTTAAGCTAAACCAGCATGGAGGGCGTGAAGACCATGGCTGCTGCTGCTCCTGCCAGTGCCTGCCAGTCTTTGTCCAGGATTTAGGGTCTAGAGTTTAGGGTATAGAGTTAACAGTTTCGGGTTAAAAGCTTATGGAGTCTGGGGTGGAGAGTTTATAGAATTCTGGGCTTTCGAAGTTTAGGGTGTGGGACGCATCATCTGCAGGCTATCCTTCGCAGCCCAACCAACGGGCACATGTCATTGATTCCGGGTCCATTTAAGCCTTCATGATGCACATACTGAACGTTGCAGAAGCAAGGCAAGCTGTTAATGTGCTTTGGGACACCCGCAAAAGAGATGGACCCCTAAACCCTAAATCCTAAACCCTAAATCCTAAATCCTAAACCCTAAATCCTAAACCCTAAATCCTAAACCCTAAGCCGCAATTTCAAACCCCAAAACCCCATGGGAGTGCTTAGACAGAGGGGTGACGCCTGCTGGGCTGCTCTTCTGAAGGGCCTCAAACTAAACTACTACAATCAGGGTATAGGGTATGTAGGGTTTAGGGTATATAGGGCATAGGGTATACAGGGTTTAGGGTATATAGGGTTTAGGGTTTGGGGCTTCGGGTTTAGGGTTACAATAACAAGGAAGCCCCATTATTTACTTTTTACCCATAATATGGCAGCTTGATTCAAGTTCCTTAACAGCAATCCAGCCTAACTAAAGCATGCTCCATTTAGGCTGTGAAGACCTCATTGACGTTTGGAAGCCCTCAAGTCCGGAACCCCAAACCACAGGCCCTACATCCAAAACCTCTAAAGCCCAGACCCCCAAACCCTACATTCTAAAACCCTAGNNAACCTTAAATCCTAAACTCCAAATCATCAACTCTTTACCTGGTGCCTGCTTGGCGAAATTCTGCACGTCCTGCACGTGCTGGTCCGTCTCCTCTTGGTACTTACAGGGAGAGGGGCCTTACGGTAAAGTAGGTCCCTTTAAGAGCGTGTTCTAGGGGATAAGTGTTCTGCAATAACCCCTAAAAGTTCCTAACAGTAGGGTTCAGGGGCCCATGGCCATCTGGTGCCCTTGAAGATTCCTACCTATGCTTCCCACGATCCAAAAGAGCATCCGTACGGAGAGCATCCTTGCGGTAGCCTCCGAACACGGCTGAGGATTCAGGGTTTGGGCTTGTTTTTACACCTCAAAACTGGGGGATTGTCAAAATTATGNNATAATTTTGACAATCCCCCAACTGACCTATGGATCATTCACGCCAGAAGCCGCACCCCGGCATCTGGCAGTTTCTAGGGGTACCCTAGGCTGAGAAACCTTAGTCTACCCCTGCTTTACTTACAAGGCTTAGGGTTTAGGATTAAGGGGTAGCACCATCATCATCATCATCATCATCATCATCATCGTTGCCCCGCCTTATGATGAGCCGCAACCCTAGGCTGCGACCCCAAAACCCGAGGAAATAAACCACCCGTACACCGTACACCCCTAAACCTTAAACCCCAAGCCCTTACAGTACCCCGAAACCCTGCTCCAAACCCTAAACCCAAACCCCTTGCTTACCTTTTGCTAGCTGGGGATGAAGGAACGGATCCTTATAGTAGTCCCTAGGTAATCCATTATAGTGGTTTCCATATTCTTTTCTTACATTCTTTCATTCCCACCTAACTAAGGAACCCTAAACCCTAAACCCCAAATCCCTAAACCCCAAATCCCTAAACCCCAAATCCCTAAACCCCAAATCCCTAAACCCCAAATCCCTAAACCCTAAGTCCTTAAACCCTAAACCCCAACTCGCTAAGGCACGGATCCCTACACCCCCCAACTCGAGGTTGTTCTGTTATCATCCCGTCGCCTCCAGGGTCGGGGCGTTCACTCCTGGCATAACGCGGTTTAGGGCTTTAGGGTTTAGGGCTTCAGGGTCTTTGGTTTAGGGTTTAGGGTAGGAGCTTTGTGGGCCCTAAACCCTAAACGTTTAGGGAAGGAGTCATCTAGGATTTAGCCCAAGAATGGAAAATACAGTGGGCACTGAAATGCAAAACTCGGGCTTATATGAGCTAAAGTGAAAAAAACTCCTAGCATCCCCCCTAAAAATCCCTGTAGTGCTCCCCGATACAATCCCCTATATAGTTTCCTACAAAGAGTTTTGACTATAGCTTCTGTTGGGGTTAGGTTCCTCTGCTTACCCCCCACCTGGGTTCGCTCTTCATGGAACCAGCCCGAACTATCCCAAAACAGCCTTAATTTATCGGGAACCTAGGAATGCATACCTCTAAGCATTCAGAATTCATAGGAAAGCCGGGTAAGTGGGAAGGTCTAAGTTTTCGGTCAAAACCTGAACCATAAAATGTGCTGAACCCTAAGCCCTAAACCCTGAACTCAAATCCCTGAACCCTAAACCCTAAACCCTGAATAAATCCTACCCTAAACCCTAGACCAAAAACCCTACATAACTCCTACCCTAAATCCTGAATCCCAAGCCCTGAACCCTGAAGACGTACCAATTAAGGGACTTTGTTGGGAACCCCACACAGGGAACCCCAAGAATATAGTAGGAATAAAGAGACCCTGGTAAATATATTCCTATTATTTTCCTACTATATTCTTGGGGTTCCCTGTTTGGGGTTCCCAATGAAATCCCTTTAACCACATCCCTGAACCCTAAACCCTGAACCCTAAAAGTCCCTTTAACCAAAGATGCCAAAGGCTGATCAACAATCATCTGAGCTCCATCCAGCTGGGCACGGCACGCCACCAACCTTGGTTATTGCTGTTGAGTTTAGGATTTGGGGTTTAGGATTTAGGGCTTAGGATTTAGGGTTTAGGCTTCAGGGTTCAGGGTTTAGGGCTTAAGGTTTAAGATTTAGGAGTCGAGATCTTTCATCAATTTGGGTACCTCATCTACTGCACTTCCTAGTTGTCATAGGACTCAGTTTCGTGCAAGATGTCCTCCATCAACAGTTGCCTAGCTCTCTTGGCAGGAGTAACCAAGAGTTCGCACGACAATTGTCTTTCGACATGTTTCCCTAAACCCTACTACATTTGTTTTGCAACTTGTTTTTGTTGTTTACTCTACAGCTTTTACCAAGCTTGTCTCACGTGGCGCTTGCTCCCAGCGTTGTTGCTAGCATTCTCTGCTGTGCTGCACTGACTCATGCAACTGCTTTTGAGCTCTGGGGTGGGTTAACCCCAAGAACTAAACCCAAAATACAGCATTTGCTTTTGCAATGCCCATATTGATTTGATATTCCTGCGATGAATGCGTCTGGGCGTTGGGGTCCACACCTTGCCCTTGGGATTTCGCAAAAGTTCTTTGGGATCCCGAGTATGGAGCCCGCAGTCTGAAAACTCCACTGGAACGCATGGCAGGCAATTCTGAGAAAACCCAATATGGTAGTTTCCCAAAATAAGGGGACCCCAATATAGACCCCCAAAATGCTGTAATCCTTATTGTTAGGACCCCTAAAAAGATATTTTGGAAAACTACCCTTTGTACGTCGGCCTCAAGTCCCCAGATCGAGAACTCTCATGTCGTGAGCGCTTTCACAATGAGAGCTTGAATGCGGGGCCAATATTCTACGTACTAACTTATGTGAATCCCCATGCTGTGACCCCCGCCCCCATCTATGACCCTAATTGCAAGGAGAGTGGGAGGGAGCTTCGGGCTTTAGGGAAAGGATTGTGCATGGGCGGTTAAGGCCTCTTCTTATCAAAGCTTGTTTCTATGGAACTTTTCCAATTATGAAGAGGTGTTCGGATTTAAAAAGTATAGCAATGGTAACCCTAATCCTGTGAACCCCAAATTCTGGACCCTAACCCCACGCGCCTTTTTGCAAACCCCATGGACTATGACACCCACATCCTCTCAGCCCCGTCAACCTTGAAAGCACCAACTGCATCAGATCCGTCACCCCCTAAATTCTTAAACCTCCCAACCCAACCTCTCATGCTCAAAGCTGCTTCTGCACCTACTGTTGGGACCTAGATCTGTAACAATACCATGTTCAAATCTGTTTGAGGAATCTTATGCCATAAGTGCACGAGGAATCTAGGATCATCACGTTGATAGATCCTTGGCCTTCTGCAGGAATTCTAGGAAATCTCAACCTAGCAGCTGATCACGGAAGTAGGTCTCGCTCGCGACGGAGCTGCTGAGACCGGTGGCCACTGGTGCATTCTTGGCCCGCAGGCCCCGGGCCTAGCCAAGGGGTTTTTGGGGGATGTTCAGGGCTAAGGTTTAGGGTGGCTGTGGTAAAAACATGCTGCCTGTTTAGGGGCTTAGGTGCTTGGATTTCTTTTCTTGGTCGCCTTTAGTGACATTCAAAGGAAGTGTTGAGGGGCATCTAAGACTCGGTACAAACAAGGATTTTGATGACACTAAAGTAATCTGATATCCAACCGTGACTGCCACGTGACACTGGTTCTGGCTAGTCTTGCCGCCCTAAGACTCCATGAAGCCCAGACAATTCTGAGGTTCCCTTATCTACTACCCTGCCCGTACTACCCCCCCCTTTACGTAGAGGTACTTAAAAATGAGTAGGGATAGGTAGGGTTACTTAGGGTTGATAGGGGGCAGCTTAGGTAGCCCTAAGGATGGTAAAAAAAATCAGGAAAATCCATGAAAACTATGCTCAACAGAGCCTGGGATTTGGACCACAGCCCTAAACTTTACAACGCAAGTCTTGGCCCACATGAAAGTCAGCATATTCATTACGATGCTAGCGCCCATAGAACGGCAACCCCGAAACAAGGATCACAATTCTGCTAAACCCTATGCATATCCTTGGATCTTCTTGTGAACGTCTTTAGAATGCCCATACACCCCTTTGGTTGCCAAGGTTTCATACAAGGGCTGGACCCTAAGCCCTGAACCCTAAGCCTAAACCCTAAGCCTAAACCCTAAACCCTAAACCCTAAACCCTGGGCCCTAAACCCTAAACCCTAAACCCTAAACCTCTAAAACCCAAATTCTCAACCTTTCAGGGGCCTTGCGGCGCAGGGCAGAGGCGGTAACAAGGCCGGTTGCTGCCAAGGCAGCGCCGGTACCAGACAGCCAGGCACCGCTGCTCTCGGTGCCTTGGATTGTTGCTAGGGTTTAGGGTGCTTAGGGTTTAGGGCTTAGGGTTTAGGGTGCTTAGGGTTTAGGGCTTAGGGCTTATGGAGGGACTACTAGGGAGCTAACAGTTCCGCTTAAGTAGCTAGAGTATGGGGTATATCGGGGTCTTACTATGGTGTTGACTTGAGGAAAATCCGTATTCCATCTCCTGAACGATGACTATATGAGTTATATAGTCTGAACCCCTATACAACGCCCTATATAACCCCCTTTAAGGAGGTTAGACTTTCGCTCATATGTTGTAGGATGTAGTGTTCAAGATCTAGGCCTGCAGGCCAACTTTGGAGCGGAGGCCTGAACCTGCCAAACCCTGAAGCAGCAGAAATAAAAAGAATCAAATAATAATAATAATAATAATAATAGTACGAAGCGATAACAACCAAGATTTGAATGTAAAACTCCAAACCACTTGGATTTAGGGTTTAGGGTTTGGGGTTAACGGTTTTTGGGCCCTGAACCCTATACTGTAGGCCCTTAACCATATACTCCAAGCCATCCACCCTGAACCCTTCTTAAGGCCAGCTAGCTGCTCTTTGGGGCCTTGGGCTCCACGTGCTGGGCAATGCCAACCTGGCAACTCAGCGATGCATCATGTTCTCCACATGAGCTACAGTCATTTAGGATTTGAAGTTTAGGGCCCAGGGTTCAGGGCCCAGGGTTTAGGGTTTAGGGCTTATAACAACTGGAGGACATGAGCTCCCTATTGGATACTCCATTTAGGAGTATACCAAAACCACAGCAGGGACCCCTGGCTGATGCTGACAGTTCCTCACATGGATAGTTGTCAAAATTATGGTCCCTTTTTGGGTACCCTAAAATATTTGGGGCCGTATTATAATAGGGACCCAAAAAGGGACCATAATTTTGACAACCACCCACATGTTTTTGTTGGCCTTTGAGTCCAGAGTTAGGGTTTAGGGCTTTAGGGATTAGGACTGCTACTGGAGCCAGGAATGGAGAAAGTGCCCGCAATTTAGAAACCCTTTGCTGGAGGGGCTTGTCCAACAACTCCCCTCCCCCTAAGATTACCCTCCTGATGCTCCCATTCTGGTACATCATAGCATATGGGGAATATCTAGCTTCAAGGGTTGGAGGAGGTTCATAGTACGGGGAACGGATTACCAGTCTCTTGTTCAGGTGTAACCAAGGTATCCCATACGATAAAAGTACAAGGAACCTAGAGCCACAATATTGGGAAGCATCTATGCGCGTCTCTACACTATATCAAATCCTACAGCCAATGTAGACGCCGAACCAATTAGGGAACCTTTCACCTATGGATCCTCAATCACCTTTTGTGTTTCAGACCTTTGGAAAAAACCTGCTTCCTAATCTCGGGGCCTGCGGTGCGATGGTGGATGGGCTGACCACGGTGAAGGCGTTGGAGGCCAGCATGGCGTCACAGGGGTCGGCTTTTCTGGGGCCTGACTCTTTGAGCTGTGACGACTGCGGGGCGATCCCACCAATGCCCAACTCAGTTGCTGAGTTCCTTAGGCCAAAACTGGTGTACGCTTTTCATTCTTTTTTCAGGTAGTACTGGCATGGCTACTGAGACAAGCTGTGGTATACTACAATAGGAACATGGAGGAACCCTGGCGATGTTACCAACCCATCTTGTGGTCACTATTGGTGGGTGGGGAGGCCTTAGGAGAAGTGGCACGCATCATGCTGCCGTCATGCGAGGATGACTACAAGCATTCTTGAGTCTCGAAAGGACTCAGGGAATCACACCTCAAGGTTTTAGGGTTGAAGGGTTTAAGGTCGTGGGTTTTGGGTTCATAGGTACTTGGCAACCACTATGGGTACCTCACATGATGTTCCCACTGGTGATAACTGCAGCCATCTTATGTGTAACCTCAACTAGAACTACACATGCACCTGCAAGTATCCTTCAGAAAAGTAGAAACAATACAGTCAAGTGCAGAGCACACAATTTGTCGGGCCAGTGGGGTCCATCCAACCAAGGCTTGCGAATCCCATTCCACAAACTGGCCTGACACCCTGCGCCGCAGGAGATTCTACAGGGTTCAGGGTTTAGGCATGTAGGTGCAGTGTGAAGACTACTGCAAACAGAGGGATTAGGGCCCGGGGCGCTCAACAAAATCAAATAGTGGAAAAAGAAGAAAGAAAGCACCATGAAAACCTGGGGTTGTATACGGGTTATTATATAAAGCTGCGAACCTAATGAGCAGATTTAGGTATACCGGCAGGTCAAATGGATTTCCGATGTAAGGTAGATGGAAACTGGAGGGTCAGGGCTATGGTTAAAGAGCATCTCGGTAATCCCCACACAAAGAAACACAATAACTCGGACCTTGTTGTAATGATAACAATGATAACTATACAATCCTACTTTTTCGTGATTGGAGGTTACCAATTCTCACTGGTATACTCTGCACTTGGAGTAAGTGCTTTGGCACCCTAAACCCTAAACCTAAACTTGAAAACCTAAACTCTAAACCCTAAACTCTAGCAATATCTACCTGAGCCTAGAGCTCCCACCGGCTATCCATCCGTCCACGGGCCAAAGGGAGAGCAAAATGATGAGGCCTTCATAGCCCCTTAAGCTTAGGGTTTAGGGTCTTGGTATCAATCGCAAAGCCCAGAATCAAAAACGGGACTTCCTCCAAATTACGGGTTCCTTTTTAGGCTATAGTCCCCCTCAAGTAGATAGAATATGGGGTATATGGGGATCTTATTATAAAATACCCAAAGCCATGTTCTATCTACTTAAGTGGGGCTATACCTTAGCTGCGGGGAAACACGTATCAAGGTTTGAAGCCACGTGTCTCAGAACCTGACAGCTGAGTTCTGAAAACGAATATACTTAAGTAGATAGAATATGGCTTTGGGTATATTATAAGAAGATCCCCATATAACCATATTCTATCTACTTAAGGGGGTCTATAACTAAAAGAGCTATGGGCTTAGCAAAGATGAGCTTCAAGCTTCAATGGTTCTGATAATCCGCAACTTTTGTATCAACCCCCCCCGCTAACAGGTAGTCCCAACAAATACCTTTTCATCATGAGGGTGGTTGTCAAAATTATGGTCCCTTTTTGGGTCCCTAGTATAATCAGCACCTAATATTTAGGGTACCCAAAAAGGGCCCATAATTTTGACAACCACCCTATTATGTTATATAGTTGTTTCCATTTTCTTTTCCATTATCCCATTATAACCCTGATATTCCCTATTATTAGCCCAATATAACCCCAATATAACCCCACCCATGACGGTTACATGCATTACTTGTTGCTCTTGCATCCCGCTCCTTGTCCTTCCCGCCGGAGGCCTCACTGTTGATTCAGGATTGTGCTTTAGGGTCGGTTACAGTTAGGGTGTCGGATCTAGATTTATGGATTTAGGTCTTAGGATTGTAGGATTTAGGTTTGCGGGAGGGGGAGGTTTCATGTTTTTGGGGCTTGGGGTTTGAATCTGAAGGCTTGAGATTCAGTTTTGAGAGTTTAGGGCTTGGCGGTTGAGGTTTCATGTTTTTAGGTCTCCGGTGTTTAGGTTTCAGGGGTTTGAAGGTTAGGTTCCAAGGTTCAGGGGCTTAGATTCCATGGTTTAAACGGAGCGTCTGGTTCCAAGTGGGAAATGAGGGCATAGATCCCCACACTACAACCCCCATAGATTCCCTATTAACCCATTCCTTCATTCCCTAACCCCTACACCCTAAACGCTAAACCCTGCAAAGCATCTAAGAGGCTGCTCTCCTCTGTTGCAATGGGCTGCCTCTCAGTTTGCTGGGGGTCGGCACATTCAGAATCTAGGCTTCAGGTTCCCTTTTGCATGACCCAGATGTTGAACATGAACATCTATGCAACTTTGGTGGAATAATGGGAATGCTCTGCAAGCTTGCCTGTCAAATTAAAAGGGAATAAGCCCCCACGCTGTTCCCTATACAACCAGCACAAAAATTATAGATGGAATATAACCCCAACAGTGCTCCGTAATTATACAAGCAGCACAACAATCCCGGCAGCATCCCAAAAAAAAACATTCCATTTTCCCTCCAAGCAAGAATCGGTTTAGAGTTTAAGGTTTTAGGGTAATAGCGGGCTTGCACGTGGAAGGTGGCAAATCCAAATGAAAAAGCGTATGTGTGAACTCTATACATCCCTATATAATCAAAGTTTCCATTTTCTTGTCCATTACCCCTCAAAATATAACCCCATTATGACCCAAACTTTAAGAACACCATCCGGAATTGCCCAGAAATTGTAGGATGCCATCGTTCCTGGGGTTGCAGGTGCTTCAAAATCGTTTTAGTAGTAATACGGTGGATACTAGAAATCCTGCATGACCCTAAGTACCCTAAACCCGGCGAATTATGGTATTATGGTATAGTCAGATCATGCACGATTTTTAGTATCAACAGTAATAAGAATAACAACGCATAATGGTAATAATAGTAATAATAATTAGTTGTTGCAAGCATGTGCGTCAGGCTCTCTTTTTCTCACTGGCACAAGAACTCACGGCTTCGTTCCCGCAACTACGGTAGTGCTTTGGTATTGCATGCCTTGCGATCCTATCGCCATGCAAGCATCAGATAGGGACCGGTGTCCGGGACCTGCGTCCTTCTGACACTCCCACCGCACTCCCAAAGCACTACACGTTTTCAAATACCCGTGCGAACAACATGGGGGGAACCACCAGGAACTGGCAGCCAACGTAGGAAAGCGGGAAGCGTGTTCTCGTGCCCATCCAGCACGCAGTCAGCGTAGGCGTGGAGGCCATACAGCATGCTGTGGACCAGACCTGACGTGGCGAGGGTAGCTGCCTCAGGCTCCTTGCAGCTGACAGCTGCATGCCATTTTGGCTCGAGCCAGAGACCTGCATCGTGCAGCAACAAACACATGCTTCCAAGCCCACCGAACCTGGTCATGTAAACAGTAATAATAGTAGTAATAGTCATAACAATAGTATGCGAAGCTATTAGCTGACATGCAGGGAGACGTCCACTGGGTCCTACCCTTAGAAGAACAAAGGCTCGGTTTGGTCCGTGCCCCTCACACCCCCAGCACAAGGAAGTACTGGACCTACAAGAGCAAAGGGCCTTTGCTGTACTCAAGTCAAAAAAAAGGCCCTATACTCCCTAATTCTAAGCCCTGATGTGGACCCAGTCAAGACAAGACATGCTACCGTCGCGCTTTTTCGCAAGCAGTGCCTAATCCGAATGCCCGGTCATCCTCCTCCCAAACTAACAAGAAAACCCCCTGCAGGGCTCTATACGGTCTATGGTAGCTTTTGGAAGGTAAGGTTTCGGGTTTAGGGTTTATAGGGTTTAGGGTTCCTTGATAGGGTTTAGGGTTTTAGGGTTTAGGGTTTAGGGTTTCGGGTTTATAGGGTTTGGGGCTTATGGTTTAGCTTCCGGAAGGTATAAGAGTTTGGGGTGGACATGTCCTCGCAACCCCTTAGTGACCCAAGGCAAATTGATCGGCTGCATTTGGGGGGGTTCCTAAGAATGCGGGTAACTTTTTTGGGGTCCGCATAATGAGTAAAATATTTTGGGGTGTATATTCGGGCCCCCTAGACCCTAAACCCCAAACCCTATTTTGGGAAACCACTACTTCTAAAAAGAAACGCAAGCTGGGTAAGAAGCCTAACCTTGCCTTAGCCCCGGCTTATATATGAATCCTTGCTTGATCCCTGAATCCTGCATAGATTGAGGTTCATGGGTAGCTAGAGTTAGGTACTTGGATATGATTTCAAGCAAGTGTAAGTATAGCCTATCCGAAGTATCTCCTAGCTGTTACAACCCCTTACTAGTGTTCTGTAGGCTGCTCTTAGTTCGAAAAACAAGCTGACACGGCCACGCCTTCAAAGTGGGTCGAGAAAATCTCACCTTATGTCGCCATACAAACATCTAGCCGACCCAACTTCTGATATCTCAGATTTGCCCTATTTCCCCTAACTATACAAGTCTAACCCTAAACCTAAACCCTAAGCGGTGAACCCCCGAAACCCTAAACCCCCTCAACCCTAAACCCTCAAACTTTATTGGGTTGATGCCCGAAACAAGCCATGCAGCTCGAACCAGCCACCAAAACATTTGCAGCCGCAGAGCCTGGTGCACTCGAAGCACCCCCGGGTCTTTAGGAAAAGAATCTCCCTGGATTATCATGCAAACGCTCTTCTCCCCCAGAGAAACCACACCCCTGATATACACCCTAGACCCTAAACAACATTGCTAATAAACTCTCTGCAAAGGCATGTCGGCAAACCTACTTCGTCGGACTATGGCTGTGATCTCAGCCGTAGGCATCATAGAGGTCCTAGAAGATATTTTGAAGCCAGAACTATGACTATAACCGTAGTTGATAGGGCCGTCGACTCCTACCCCAGGACCCATGCATGTAATAACCACTCCAGGGTCAGGATTGCCTAGAACAGAATCTCCTGCCCATACCACTTCCTTGCGCCAGAGTCTGTAGACCCAGGGCTTTTGTGCAGTACTTGGGGTGTCTGGGAGACCCAGTAAGTATACGTATATCCCCTACAAGCCATGCAATAACCCCAGTCATACCCATCATTAGCTCACCTGAGGTTGCCTTAAACCTCCATGTACTTAAGGTGGACCCCCCCCAAGACTAGAAGGGATAATATTGACTATATTAGGGTCCTCTTATATTTGTTTCATACCACTATTACTTACAGGGTGGGAGATCCTCCTAACGTGTACTGTATGCCTTCCCAGACTGTTTCAAAATCACTGGACTCTCAAGGAGCTTTGGCGAAACATCCCAAAACACAGCTAAGGAGACCGTTTGAGACTTTCTCAGAAGGTTCTTAGGAACCGAAAGCCCCAACATACAAACTGCGTGGCTTATGATATAAGGCACTACAAGTTGAGGACTCCGCAGGGCCTTCCAGCAGGAAGGCTCCCGAATTTGGGACCCTATATGAGCTGTAGTCTAGACTCCGAGTATCCCCCTTAGTAATCCTTATAATACTCCCCTAGATCATCCCCTATATAACACCCCTTTGAGGAGTTTAGACCCTTGACCCTAAACCTTATGTAATCCCCTATACGACGCCCTTTAAGAGTTCAGACTATAGCGCTTATCTAGAGTCCCCTTGGGGCTTCCTCGAACAAATTGATGTTGGGGGTCTCACGCCAGGATTTTGGGGAGCATCTTTGAAAACTCCACTAATCTAAACTCCTTGAGAGGGGATTACATAGGGGATCATAGAGGGGAGCATTATAAGGCTTATTAAGGGGGGGTACTAGGAGTCTTGACTATAGCTCATATGGTAGTTTCTCTTTGAGGTCTATTTTTGGGTCCCCTATCTATGGAAACTACCATGCTCAGAAATGGGCCACGCACTGCGAAGCCTGTCTTTTCACCAAGATGCCATAGCGCGTCCAAAGTGAGTCCGCTGGCTGTTCCATGGATGGGAACTGAAGCTGCTCAGTAATGGCATGACTGAAGTTCCCCATATCTCCTAGTATCCCCCTCAATAACCCCTATAGATACTCCCATATATAACCCCCTTTAAGGAGTTTAGACTACAGCTCATATAATTCCTTATATAACCCCAGCTTAGTTGTGGACAACTTTTTCTAGGCTGTAGGGCTCTTGTTTTGCAAATCGCAGCTTTGGGATGTTTGCGAATGTTATCTTGGGACCCCTAAGCCCTCAACCCTACACCCTTTTGGTTGGGCTCCCTTGTGTTCTCTCTCCCCCGCAGATTTTGTCGGCGTTGTTGGTAGACTTAGGATTTTGAGACCCGAGGCCGAGGCTAAGCCCCATAAGCATCTTGATCTTCAGATAACAGGGCTTCGGGTTTAGGTTTAGGGTTTAGCTACCCCCTAGTTTAAGGAGCTAATAAGGACTTTCTAGGGCTTGTAGGGCTAATAGGGTTCCAAATCTGGGCGGGTGTACCTTTGGGGGTGGGTGGGGGGGTACTATTATCATCCCTTATGATAACCGTTGGCGGCTTGTGTCTTCCTGAGAGGGCCAGGTGCTAGCATGGAACGTCGGCCGTGTAGAATCCCCAGGTTTGCGCCTAGTGGGTTTACGGTTTAGGGTTTTTCGAACCTAATTACCACTCACGAGACCATAGTCCTGACTATCTGGCAAGGAAGACCTGTGTCAATGTGCATATTGATGCCTGCGACTACACCCAAACAACCTTTAAATCCTATACCCAAACCACACATCAGAAATCCTAAGCCCTCTATCCTGGATCCTGTACTCAGAACCCTGAACCCTTAACCCCAACCCTGAATCATGCACCCTCAATCCTTTTACCTCAACCCCACATGAGCAGCATCGGAGCCCAAGCCAGACTATACAGGAATGAAGCGTTGATGAAGGAAATGGGGCTTGCTCAAGACCCTCATACCCCAGACTACAGCGGAGACATTAGGGGTTTGCTTTGTTGCTGTTAAGGAACTCAAATTATGTTACCATAATGGGTGTATATGGTAAATAATATGGCTTCCCCAAAATAGTAACTTAAGTTAAACTCCTTAACCCTAAACCCTATCTATCTATCTATCTATATATATATATACATCCCCTAAAACCCCAACATAGTAACTTAAATTAAGTTCCCTAACAGCAACCAACCTAATTTAGAGATCAGGGTTCAAGGATTAGGGTTTAAGCTCGGGGGCCTTCCCAGATCTAAATCGTGTACCCTCAGAGACCTTTTGGGATATGTAGTGCTTATCTTGGGATGCTGTTAAGGAACTTAAACAAAGTTACCATATTAAGGAAACCCAATGACTTAATAACTACATACCCATATTATGGTGCAGTATGTATATTGGGTTTAGGGTTAAGTAATTCAACTAAAGTTACTACTTTGGGGAAGCCATACTATTTGCTGTATATACCCGTTCTGGTAACTAAGTTCAAGTTCCTTAAAAGCAACCCAGTATCAGGCCCCGCTAAGGGTCATCTAAGCTTCAGCTTGGGAACTATCCAAGTCTTACGCCACGTGGGCGAGGATTTAGGGTTTAGGGTTAAAGTGGGGTTATATAAGGTTTAGGGATTAGGGATTAGGGTTTAGGGTCTGCCCGGCTACGGTTTGAATTTCCCTTCTAGTGTGTTAAAGACCTTGCCTGACCCCAACCACCTTACGCACTGGCAGTTGCTATGGTCTGGAGACAGTGGGGTCATGCAGCAGATTTTACCATCAACTTTGTGCCCTAAAGCCTTGACCCTAAACCCTAAAGCCTAAACCTTAAACCCAACACGCTAAAACCTGAGGGGGGTGGGACGCTAGATCGTCTCCATCAACAATCTTCTGTCTGCTACTGGCAGGGTTGCAGAGCTGTACAGATTCTATACCTGAACTTCGTAAGGCTCATCAGATGAACAGTTTCTCAAAATGGGTTTAGAGTTTAGGGTCTGGGAATAGTTTTTTTGTTTAAGGGCTCCGTCTCTCTCGCCTGAGCACCAAGGCTTGGGGTTGAGGGCTTCGGGGTTCTCAGGATAGGCCCCATAGTGTCCTTGAATGGGTTGGACAACTAGGATCACCTACCCCATTTGAACTATAGTCTAAACTCCTAGTATCACCTTTAATAACCCCCTATAGTAGTGCCCTTGTAATTCCTTATGTAACCCCCAATTAGGGAATTTATACCCATTTTGAGAAACCCTGGTCAAAATCTGGCGGTTTGCCTCAGGCTCTGGCCCGTGTCAAAGATCCCTGTAACAAATCTAGGCCCGATGCGGGAGTTGCTCGAAGAACCCTAGTAAATCTTCAAGCACACCTAAGGCCTTCTCCCTTTCCTACAACCGTTCATTATGCGGGCGGGGCTTAAAGTTAAGAGCGGTTTTCGGACCTTAGGAGTCAAGACTTTTCAGTGCAAAGGGCAGGGTTTAGGGTTGAGGCTGCGAAGCATGCGGTTGTATCCCAGACCAAGAGCTTGAATGCTTTCGGTACCATGATATGTGTTAGGGTATAGGGCGGCTTAGATGGGTAGAAAGGTACCATACTATGGGTATATAGGGTTTAGTTCTCAAGCCATCTCCTTTCAAAATGACCGTGTCAAAACGACCCTCACTTCAAGTACCATGTAGTGCAGCCCTTCTATACATGCTTCTTGGAGGGTAAGCAGACTTGTCACCCCTATAATCCTAGCGATCCGAGTATAGAAATAATATCTACATTATTACCTACATTGGGCTATTTGGATCCCTAGGGTAGGCCATAGAATAGCCCAAGCTATCCCCGCGATTTACCTACTTACAAAGTCCCAATGACCTTCACAAGTAGACGCTAAACCCTGAATCTTAACGGTGTAGGAGTTAGGTGCCCACAGGTTAGGTGGACCCCCTACCCACTAATAGCGACTATAGGGGATAATAGGGATTATATTAGGGTCCTCTTATATTCTTAGTATTCTACTATTACAGGGTGGGGGGTCCTCCTAACCCACAGGCTTCATGGACAGCAGTAGCCGACCAGAGCTCGTGTCAAGCACCCGAACACGGATAGAGTCCCCAGCCTCAGCGGGCAGGGAAACAGGGGGTTTGCGGTGTTAAATGGTGGCTTCCCAAAATTTGGGATACCATTTTGGGGTCCCAATAGCAAGGAATATAGTATTTTGGCTCCATATTGGAGTCCCCTTATTTTGGGAAACTACCAAATAGAGCTTGGGGCTTAGCCCACAACCACCCCGCAGTGGATGGAGACAATCTTGCACCACCCAAAATACCCTGTGTCCTAGGAATTGGAATATGATAGAGGTTCTAACTGGTGAAAGATTTCCTGCAGCCACGGTAGACATGCAGGCGGATTGCTGCGGGGGTATGGAAGCAGTAAAGAAATCCGGTCAATAGGGCTGTAAAAGGTCCCAGGGTGCTTGAAGGGGCTTCCTGGGCTATAGGCTCGTTCCAGGATCACGAGGGCTCCTGCACAGGGATACATGTACTCTAAATTTATGGTTTTGGAAGCGGACGGTTAAGGCTGTCGGGTTTGGGGGAAGCTCTAAACCATTCTAAACCCTAAACCCTAGGCTGGATTGCAGGTTCCCGGCTTTCAGCAGAATTTTACGTGCGCCGCCAATTCAGAGGACGTAGTGATGGGGAAGGCCTTGCAGAATGAGGATCTAGTAACAACAATGGCAATGGTACTAGAAATAGTACGAGTAATAGTAATATCACTAGGGATAATAATAGTAGCAGCAGCAGCAGCGGCGGCGGCAGCAGCAGCAGCAGGAGGAGGAGGAGGAGGGTAGTAGTAGTAGTAATCGTCGTCGTCGTCGTCGTCGTCGTCGTCGTCGTCGTCGTCGTCTGCAGGCACCATGATGGGCATCGTGCCCAGACCTTGGAGAAATCATAGGGATCCACGCCAGCTTTCACTGGCCATCATGGAGCTGGTGGTATTTGAACGTCAGAAGCCTCCTCTAGCAATCCCAAGACCTCATCCATTCAGGCATATCCCCTGAACCCTACCCTCGGGATCTAAAAAGGCCCAATGTATTACCCTAATACTGGACAATCAAATGGAAAAGCAAATTGAAAATGAAACGGAAACGAGGAGAGGGGAGAGGAGAGAAGAGAGAAGAGAGAGAGAGGAGAGAGGAGGGGAGAGAAGAGTCAAGAGAGAGAGAGAGGAGAGAGGAGGGAAGAGAAAAGAGAAGAGAGAGAGAGGAGAGAGGAGGGAAGAGAAGAGTCAAGAGAGAGAGAGACAGAGGAGAGAGGA
>CAJNIZ010002061.1:0-27231 GCA_905231905.1 Symbiodinium pilosum | reverse complement strand
ACAAGTAGGTCGAACTTTCGTCCTACCGCAGTATGCAGTAGCTTCCGCCTTCTCACTAACGATGGAACAAAAGATGGAAGCAAGAAACGATATAGCCCCCATTTTGTTTCAAATCAATATTGACAAAAACAGAGGTGTAACGACACATGCAAGCTTTACTTTCTTTCCCACTGAGACAGCGAACGCACGCACGCAAATCACCAAATGGACGACAGCTTCCATGCTGTTTCCAGAAGCCATGCAAAAGGACGCCCGCTCTAGCGTTTCCGCTACATGATGTAGTAGCTTCCGTTCTCTTTTCCTTCTTAAACCTGCCAGCCAGCCCCATGTCCATTGAATACGGTCCTCATTCAAACCTAAGCCCTTGTATATCACAAGACCTCATGCCCACAACCTATCCAAACAGTCCAAACATGGGGGACGCCTGAAAACAAGTGGTGCTTGAGGGATCCGGATAATAAAATAGATCAGGTGCAAGAGAGGCTCAGGGGCCACTCTCCAGGATTGCCTACTCCCGCGCAATTTCTGAGTCAAGTTGATAGAAGGCCTCAAAGCACGATTATTACGACTACTATTGCAACTAGTCTTTTTTCCATTACTGCTACTATTTTTACTGCTATTAAACACGAATTTCTCTGCCACACCCAGCCTGAGGCCCCAAAGTACCAAGCTTTCAAATCCCGCCCTACAAAATGCAACCCCAAGCCTCAGACTCTTAACATCGTAAACCCTGGGTTTAGGGGTTTAGGGGTTTAGGGTTTAGGGAAATGCTCCATCCACAGACAGCCTCGGAGACTTTGACCGCGTGACAATTGAAACCTCCACCTTGACTCACAGCTTGCGCAAGTGAAGGGATTCTCGAAAAACTGTGCATCTATTTGAAGGGCCTCATAGTTTTGAGCACAAAGTAGGGGCCCCTTTTCACGTGGTGTTACAGCGCTGTATAGGACTTGGGGTTACTTCAGGGTTTAGGTTTAGGTAGGGTTAACGGCTTCCAAAGCTTGTGGGCCCTCTAGGGGCGGTCCACATAAAGAGATTAACCTGCGTAACCCGTTTTCATGGAAGTCCCCCGTGGATTCAAGCAGCATGACTATTTGCTGTGAAGTATTCCGGCAGCCGAGTCTAAACCCCGAAACACTTAAGCCTGCGGCTAATCTGGAAATACAGCAGCAAACATGCAATCTAAGGCCAACACCGTACGGGATGTTCCAGCAGACACTGGCGAAGCCTGCGAAGTCCTGTGAATGTAATCTGCAGGGTCCAAATAGCTAAAGAATGGGATATCTAGGGATTTATGGCTTTTAGAGTCCAAGTACCCAAATAACAGGATATGTTATGAAATATTTGGGTTGTAGGCGCTAGTTACCCAACTAATGAGGATTAGATATCAAATACCGTGATCTGAACAATTTTGGCACTCTACACCCCTAATATTTGCGTACTTGGACAAGGTCAGCGTGGGAGTTGCAACTTTCGATCCCTGAACCCTAAACGGCCCTGAACTCGGAACCCTAAACCCTCGAGCCTTAGGGAGGTGCGGAGACTGAATCCCATAACATGCCTTTGTAGAATCCCCCCGTAACAGCCCCTATCTTTTGGGTTTAGGGGTTGTTTAGGGTTTAGGGTACTGCCCCCGCCCAGTAACAGTCTAAAATAGGGGCCATATCAAGGGCAATATGCCGTTATATGGTATTATCCAACCGTTCCTAAACCCTAAACCCTATACCAACTTATATCCCTCAGCATGACAAGGCACGGATTCCCTAAAGTTGGGCAAAGATTCTGACTGCGCTGTGACTTGGAAGCCAGGACCACTCTTTTTGAGCACCAAGAAAAAAGTGGCATAGATACTGACCCTAAACCCTAAAGCCTAAACATCTACTGGTACAAAGAAATCCTACCTTGATCCTTTTAAAATGGGGTACCTGAAGATCGAGACCCGAAACCCTAAACCCTCTAAACCCTAAACCCGCTAAACCCTAAACCCTCTAAACCCTGAACCCTCTAAACCCTAAACTCTCTAGACCCTAAACCCCCTAAACCCTAAACCCCCTAAACCCTAAACCTAAAGCTCCCAAACCCAGCTTCCTCTCCGAACGTGGGCTGGGATCCTTCGCCGGCACCTAGCTTTGCGGGTTTACAGTCCCCTTCAGTAGAATATAGGGGTTATATAGGGTGTTCCATTGGGATAATGGAAAAGAAAATGGAAACTACTATTTAGAGTTTAGGGTTTAGGGTTACAGTCCCCCTTAAGTAGCTAGAATATAGCTTTGGGTGTATTACTTCTTGGTGTAATATAGGGATAATGGAAACAAAAATGGAAACTGCTCGTCGTATATTTGGGCTATACAGGGAATATGGCTTTGGGTATATTAAAATGAGATCCCCATAGATATCCCATATTCTATCGACTTAAGGGGGACTATAGGCGCAAATGGCCTGGTAACTCCTAAACACAAGATATACCTAGAGCCCCCCTTTCAACCCTAAACCTAACTACCGCTTTCGCTACCCAAGTTCTAGTAGGGGATAAGGGAAGATAATATATAGGGTATTAGGGTTTAGGCTTTTGAGGTTTGGGGTTTAGGGTTGGTAAGGAATGAGGAAACATATTGGAGTTATATAGGGACAACGACAAAGAAAATGGAAACTACATGAAACTACTACGTTATAATAGGGTGTATCTATGGGGATTATAGTAGGGAATAAGGGAAGGTATCATATAGGGATTATATGAGGATTAGATTCCCCTCTTCCCTACTAACTAACCACCGGTAAATATAGGGTTGATGGTTGATTTTCGTGGGCTTATGAGTGAGGGCTTGGGCTGAGCGACTAAGGCACTAAGAGCTTCAGCTCGAAGCGCTGGGTTTCAGAGCTGTGGTTGAGGGTTTGTATGATAATATCCTGACAACTTTTTTAGATTCTTAAAAGCAACTTCCGATGTATGCGCACGTGTTTCTCAAGGAGATGTCATCCAAGTGGTCTGTTTGAAGTTTCGGCAACTCAGACACAGAAGCAAAAGTTAGAACGTGGGCACAGTCCTTCACAATGCAAACGAGAATGCTGCAGCTAAACACCACCTACTGTGATGATGACTATAGATCATAGCTGTCGCCACAATTACAAATATCACGCTGCTACTGCGGCTAGATCCGTACTTCAGGCTTTGCCATCGCCCATGCTCATACACTTATGCAAGAAAATCCAAGTACTGCGACTGCTTGCCTGAGCAAAGTCCCAAATGCCGGAACTGTCCATGTAGCTGAGGCCATCGCTTGCACAAGGACTCAAAGAGTTGGGGGGAACACGTACGACGAAACCTTAGTTAAACTGCCTGCCACGTGCTCAGGGAACACGGGGTTAAGCTGCATGGTCGACTTGAATTGAGGCACAAGTCATTCTGCACTATGATTAAAAACCACGCAGCCCAGGCTCAAACACTCTTCATAATCTTGATAACTCTGACTGCCAAGCACAAGCCTGAAATGCTGTGCTAGTGTCTTGGCAGGTTCAATGAGGGCTTCCCTACCCCTGTATCAACCATACCTAACGCTAGACGGCGCAGCTGGGATAGTGGCAATCTGGTTGACCGAGTTCATCTGTCCATTCGACGGAGCAACAGCAGGAGTCCTGCGCATGCCATATGGAGGTGTCCTAAAATCAGGGGTACCTTTTGGGGGGTCCCTATAACAAGGATTATAGTATGTCGGGGTCTATATTGGGGTCCCCCTATTAGGGGAAATTACCAAATCCCACATCAAATCTAAGAAGACAATCGCCTCCCTCTCATGAGTAGACCGCCCGCCCCATTAACAGCAGATATTCTCGATATACGACTGCATACCACCATGGGAATGTTTAATATTGTGGGGGTGCGGGGTGTTAATTTTACGGGAGGGGGATAGACATGTGTACAAGCCCATTGAAGCTGGATAATCACCTCCCGAGCTAAAGGTTTAGGTTTTCAGGCTTAGGACCTACCCTGGTAATAGTTTGCCCCTAAAGAACATTCCCAATATGGTGCCATTGTATCAAAGATGCAGTTTCAATTCTTAAGGGGGCGCAAGGCTTATCATGGGGAGGATTAACTGTATTACAGAACAGTGGCCTTTATAGAACTCGCCTACCACGCCGATCTCGGTTCTTCACCTTACAGCGGTGGTATACACTGCCTATGGTAGGGAACCCTACAGGGCCACCCAAGTAAGGAACCCTACACCCTAAACCCAAATCCTAGACCCGAAATCCTGTCTTTAGGTTCACATGGCCCCCCCCCATGGAGTTGCTTTAGGGCTTCCTGAACTATGGGAGACTGCCCATCCTTCAACGAATGGACGGACCTCTTCAGGTTTAGGGCTCAGGGTTCAGGATTGCAAGTAGGGTTCTGCGGCATATTCGTCCACAAGTGCCTGAGAGCATGAGGACGAAAGCTAGAACACTCCACGGAGGAACTCAGAAAGGAGGCCACGGCGTTTCCCTTGCAGGATCATTTGGAGGCATGGGAGGGTCCTGCTTTCAATCGTCATTAACCTCCAGAAAGGAGGGAGCCACTTCCCCGTGCCATAACCGACACGTTTATAAACATGTATATCTATGCATCTTAGCTTGAAGCCATTGTAAGGGGTGGTGACTCAACCCAACGGATTTATAAAGCGATCTGCAATGAAAAGGATGATAAGGCAATGGCATTAGCAAATTTTCAGGCTTCTACAATACCCGCATGCAACTGGGATCCTAGCGGATAGATCTGGCGGTTGCTTGTAAGAGCCTTCTATGTGAGAAAAGTTGGACCTTCAAGTGCCTGGTGATACGAAAATGGGAGTCTCTCAACATGACCCTTATTTCATCCTTAGCAGGAACGCCTGTTGTTCCTTCAGAACCCTGGGATTCCGGGTTCCTACTTGGAAGTTCATGGGACTTAGTAACTACTTATAACTGGGCTGAAAACCCTACATATAACCCTCCTACTTGGACTTGTGTAGGCTACCCCAAGTACAAGTAGGGCTATAAGCCCAGTTATAAGTAATTACTAAGTCCCATGGACCTCCAAGTAGAGGGCTCCATGTGTTGACACAGCATCTCAGTGATCACGGGTTGGGTCAATCCCCCACCTAGTAATGGGTACCACCAGGGACTATTGTAGATATTTTAAGGTCCTATGAACTCCATATTAAGGAGCTATTATTTATAGGGGGGGATTGACCTAATGCTGAAAGGGGGAGTGAGGGAGTGAATGCAGGTACAAACATTGGAAAATTACATGAGCCCTGGACTGAATTTGTAGTATATCCCTTAATAGGTCCCCCTCAAAACCCTATATAGTCCCGTATAGGTCCCCCCCCAACCTAAATTTAGTCCATAGCTTCCGTCAATATTTGCTTTACCACGGGGCCATGAAGGGTGGACATAGGGACCCTCTTGTAGATCAGTATAGCCCTTAGTGTAGTCCCTAATATGGAACCCATGTCCATTAAATTGGGTAGGAAATATTGACTGTTGCTCATAGGGATGATTATAGGGGGGTCCACTCCCCGGCTCTCCCCTAAGCATCCGTACGCTCGACTGTGATCTGCACAAAAACTATAACCCTAAACCTCAGGCCCTGAACCCTACACTTTAAGCCCTAAACCCTGAACCCTAAACCCTGAACCCTTAACCCTGAACCCTAAACTCCGACCATCCCAATCCTCTTGGATGCTGTTGCCGCCGGTGCCTGCACTGACTCGAGCGGACGCAATGATCTCCCAATATCACGGGAGGGGTAGTACTGTTGATGGATGAAATCTTGCACCACCTAGGGGCCCTAGACTTCTGTAATTCCTAGGACTTTAGGGACTTCAGGTGGTGCAAGATTTCCTCCATCAACAGTAAGATTAGTAATAGTTGCAAAAACCAATAATAATAGTAGTAATAGTCATGGCATAATAGTAAGTTGTTGGGCTCCTACGTAAGCATGTGACAGCCACAGGAACCTCGTCATGTCCAAGACTTACGAATGGGCTGGCGGGAAGGAGCCCGGGAAGTCTGATTGACGCGTCGCCGCAGAGCCACGAATGCTCTCAGTGGCAGGAGACATCTTTGCACCGCAGTTGAGGACCTAAGGTTACCTGCACATGTAGGAAAAATCCGATTCTTTGAGTACATCTGGGTTGTGGACCATTATTTCACCTGCTGCTGGGGTCCATAAACCGGTTCAGGGTTTTGTCAAATCTTTGTCCCATAGGCCCGCACTACACGATTTGTGGGGCCTTATGACCCTCCAGCCGCCCCGTGACATAACTAGCCCTAAGCCAATTAGTAGCTTGAAGGTTGTAAGTAAGGTTATCAGCTACTAAGTCCCATGCATCTCCAAGAAGAATCTGTGACCCTAAACCCTAAACCTTATCTTAGCCCCTATCTTAGCCTAGCTAATTATAGGCCATTCTGCAACCTAGATTAGGGCTATATAGGGGCTATATAGGGATCACATAGGGTACTAGGTGCCGTACTTTACTGCGCCCATAGTTTGGAGAAGAACCCATCCTGAGACTTGCCACTGATTTGGAACCTCATACTTTCGCCGTGTCGAGAGCCCAAACTGTCACCGGGATCGGACGCGTCCGAGTCGCTCTCCCCGTAACTGTCGTCTTTTTGGACTCTCAAATCTTTTGCCACGCGTTACAAGTGCCGACAGTCGCAGGATCCGAGGCTCGCCATCCTCTTAATTTTGTCGCTGTCAAGCCCTCGATTTGTGGTACAAGTGGGGAGGTCGTGAAAGGGTCAGAAGAGGAGGCCGCCCTATGAGTGACTGGAGGCTGCGTGAATGTTGTTCGTGTCCGCTTACGAGGTTGTGGCACGTGTGACAGAAGATACATGGGGGTTCCCCAAAATTAGGGTTACCTTTTTGGGGGGTCCCCATAACAAGGATTATAGTATTTTGGGGTCTATATTGGGGCCCCCCTATTTAAGGAAACTACCAAATTAGCTCATGTTGCAAGGGCGCAGACGGACCTTGCCAGCCCTTCGTAACAAGATTCTTGCAATGCTTTGCAAAGATAATGCGACTAGGCATCCCTTCCAAGGACTGAAACCTGAAACACCTGAATCCCAGAAGGCCTTGAAACGGAAGTCTGACCAGTCAAACAGCAACAGTGTTGCCGTTCTACGTAGTGCCGAAGCTTAGGACTGTGTACTCCAGACTGGGTGTTAGTCTAAAATCGAGATTGTAAACCTATATTTCTAAAATCGAAATTGTAAACCTATATTTCTAAAATCGAGATTGTAAATCTATATTTAGTACTGGCCCCAGGACACCCTAAACTTGGCTGCGCTGAGCACAGCACCCCAAGCCGTACATGCTGGCCCCAAGAGACCAAGAGCATCCCTACATGGAGTCCGTAGCGGAGCCCTACAGTCCCCTCGCAATCTCAATGTAAGCTATAATCTAAAGTCCTAGTACCCCCCCTAAAAAAGGCCCTATAATACTCCCCTATATAACCCCCTATATACCCCCCTTTAGGAAGTTTAGACTACAGCTCATGTAAGACCCTGTTTTGAGACCCTAAACCCTAAACCCTAAACTCTAAACCTTAAACCCTGAACCCTAAACTCTAAACCATAAACCCTAAACCCTTAAAACCCCCAACTGGCTGGGCCTGAGCAGATCCAATCTTCTGCGAACCGCTCAGGGGCCAAGGGCAGCTGGTCCCCTGGGAGGGGTGAGGTGTGGACTGGCGTTTAGGGTTTAGGGTTTAGGGGTTTAGGGGTTTGGGGTTTTGGGTTTTGGGCTTAAGGTTGAGGATTCAGGGTTTAGGGAGGGGTGAGGTGTGGACTGGGGTTACTTGGAGGGTCAGGAGGACTTAGTAAGTAGGTTAATAATAGGGATAAGTAGGGTTACTATATGGGTTATGGGGGTTATTAACCTACTTACTAAGTCCCCCTGACCCTCCAAGTAGGGTTGAGGTGTAAGGTTTGGGGCTTAAGGTTCAGGATTTAGGGTTCAAGGTTCAGGATTTAGGGTTTAGGGAGGGGCAAGGTGTGGACTGTAGGGGCTATATGGACAGTTCCTCGGGGTTATGAAGATCTATATAGTCATTGGCTTTCGGGATATTTCTGAAATGGAAACTGGGGTGATACAGGGCTTATATACAGGACCCCAGCGGCCCTTTTCATTGCCAATCTTCGGTGAGGTATATTTACGTACAGAGAATCTAGGGTCATAATACGGGCGATTCTTCAGGCTTCTACATTAAAGGTAAGGTCACTAGGGTTTTGGGGCTTTAGGCGGGGTTGAAGCCAGTGGGGCCTAAACCCTAAACCCTATAGGCTTTGAGGCGCAAACCCTACACCCTAAAACCTGCAAACCTAAACACTAAGTCATGACTCGGCGTAGCACGAAGATCCGTAGCTTCGTGAAGCAGAGTGGACATGGCTGAGGCTTGCAGTTATTGTGGAATAGAGTTGTGAGGCCTGAGGCCCAGGGTGATTTGGGGTCTACCCAAGAAGTCACAGGAGGAGTTCGAAGACATGAATTTGTCGGAATGCTCCGAGGCAAGAAATATTACCATATAGGACCCTAGATAACCCAATAAAATAACCCATATAACCCTACGTATCCCTACATATCCTTTGGTACCCCTGATAATGTTGTTAACCCAGGGCCAACTGCAAGATGATCTAGCGCTTGGCCGCCAAAGTCTGGGGGCCATGCGTTGGCTACGTTTAGGTTTCAGGGTTCAGGGTTCAGGGTTAAGGGTTTAGGGCTTGGGTTGAGATTTTAGGGTTCAGGGTTCAACTTCCAAGGTGGGTTAGGCAGGGTTAAGAAAGGAAAGCCCGTGTGTACCCTCCGGCACAATAAGCTCCTCCGTGTCAAAGGTTGCCTGAAACCCTAAACCCTCTAAACCCTTAAACCCTAAAACCTAAACCCTCGAAACCTCACACCCTAATTAAACCCTCTACCCTTTGAACACGAAACCGTAAAATCTAAACCCTCCTTAGCAACTGAAACCCCTCTACCCGCAGATCCTAACTTTATGGTCCCCCTGAAGTAGATAGAATATGGCTTTGGGTCTACAATAATCAGGTCCCTATATACCCAACATTCTATCTACTTAAGGGGGACTGTAGACCCTAAACCCTAAACCCTAAGTAGCAGTTTCCATTATCTTTTCCATTATCCCTATATAATCCCAATAATATACCCCATATTCTATCTACTTAAGGGGGACCATAGACTCAGAAACCCTACAAGCTCTGTAAACCCAGATGGTCCGTCCTGGGCCGGTTCTAGGGGCCATGGGCAGCAAGCGGAGCGCTTGGCCTTTGGACTTTAGGGCCCAGGGGCTTAGGGTGTAGGATTTAGGATTGGGAAAATTAGGGCTTTGGGTGTAGGATTTAGGATTTAGGGCCTAAGTTTTTGGGTGTAGAATTCAGGGTTTAGAGTCGAGTGCTCTCTTCAGCATGTTGAATCCTTATTGTCAGGATCCAGGCTTTGAAATGTTGCAGGGTTTAGGTTTGAATGGATGTGGGTGGGACTGTAAGGATTTCGGTTCAGGGGTTGGAGTTTGGGGTGCGAGATACATAGGGTTCAACGGTTCGGGTTTGGAGGGTGACAAATAGTTAATCACCTGCTCTAAACCCTAAACCCTGAACCCTGGTATTTATAAGTTTGAAGCGGTTGAAAAGATCCTGGTGGAGAAGGGGCTGAGGTGGGATACACTTCCTTAAAGGGAGTCCTAACCAAAAAGGGAACCTAGCTTATGGCCGTTTCGGGGACGGGAATCTTTGGTGAACAACTACCATTAGTTGAACTCGGTGGGAATTCTGCCAAATTCCCCGAAGAATCCCCTGAGAGTGACAGCGTCCTTGCAGTATTCAGAATCAGGACAATCCCCAAGTAATCCCTGATGTCGATGGTCCCAAACAACCAGAGAGTAGGGAAGCAAAGCGAAGGCTCCAAGACGGTAAAACTAAAGAGCCCTTGTATTCAGTACTAGTTGCGATATATAGGGGATATATAGGGTATACATAATAAATTGGGGATCTATTGGGATAATGGAAAACAAGATGAAAACTACTATATCATAAGGTTTAGGATTGAGGCTGTCCGGGAAAGGGTAAGTACGACCCTCCCTCTCCGCCCGCAACCTGCCCCCTGGCCATGGTCAGCCTACTCAGAGGTGCTTACAACGTATAATCCCCTTTAAGTAGATAGAATATGGCTTTGGGTATATTCTTAATTGGTCTAATATAGGGATAATGGAAAAGAAAATGGAAGCTACTGTAGTATATTTGGGTTCTATAGGGAATATGGCTTTGGGTCTATTAGAGTAAGATCCCCATATACCGCATATTCTATGCATTTAAGGGTGACTATACCATCTAGAATAACAACGCAGGGGCATTTCATTCCATGATCGCGGGAAGCAAGTTACCCATGATAGCCAACCCAGACTCCAGTTCACAACCAAAGCCCTACACACAACGGGCATAAGATGTCTGCGTACCCCGGGGAGTGACGCCGACTGCCAGGTAGCATTAGATATGGGTAGTTGTCAAAATTATGGTCCCTTTTTTGGATCCCTATTATAATACGGCACCTAATATTTAGGGTACCCAAAAAGGGACCATATTTTTTTTGACAACCACCCATATATCTCTTGTCGTTTAATTGAGGGCTGTCAGGGATCCTATGTACTTGAATGCAGGCCCTTTACACAGACCGGCTACTCCGACTGGGGGCTCAAAGCAGCAGTTGGCTCCGGTACATACAGCCTTGTAACGGGCCCTGCAAACACAGCTAATACGGACTTGAATGATATTACCCATCATCAAGTGCTTGCCTGGGATTTTTCAACACACATGTGTGTATATATGTATATATGTATGACTATCATATGTTAATTGCGAATTGTTGCGGAAAGGTGACAAAACCCAAACCGTAATTAAAAGGCCCCAACCTCAATCCCATGTGTGCGTACCACGTAGAGGTACAACATGTAACTGCTTGAGGTTGTATTGTAACAGGGGGTCATGAACTAGCATCCCAAAAGCAATTACAGACCTAAGGATTCAGGGCTACGTACATACACTGAGCCCCAAACCTAAGCTCTAAATAAACCCAAAACCCAAATCCTAGACTAGACAAGCACAATCCCCCTACACCCCACACCCCATCTACATGTTCATCCTGAAGGTGTTAAGGTAGGACTCTCCAGCTTTTGGTGCCGCTCCTCCACGGGTAACTAGTAAAGGGTTTAAGGGACTGTTGGTGGACAAAGTCCTGCATGACGCTGTGAGGCACCCTGGAAAATGATGGCAGGATAAGACGGTTGGGGTTGCTGTGTCTATCAACCGGATGAAGTGCGTAGGAATGAACATCTTCACCACCTAGTGCGCAAGCAACGGTAATCCTAAACCCTAAAGCCTAAATCCTAAACCCTAAACCCTCAACCCTCAACCCTAAACCCTAAGAACGGTGAGTCGGAAGCCGGCCTTCTTCTGCTTCTTCCCAGCAACATCCTGGAAGCACTGGTGTGGCTCCGTGCTTCGGCTTAGAGATGCCAGATTTTGCTGCTTTGGGTGACTTTTGCCTTTGGGTTTGGGATTTGGTTTAGGGTTTAGGGTTTAGGGTACTCAAGGTTAGGAGGGTCTAGAATAGGATTGGGGCATCTAACCAACCATGCACCCCTAGGTGTTCCTGGATCAAAGTTTGATTTTTGAGGGCGAGGATTCAGGGTGTAGGGTTTAGGAATGAGGCTGCAGGGTCATGATTAAAGTTCAGGGTTTGGGAAGGGGGTTTAGGGTTTAGGGGTTACATGTATTCCCACTGTCCCTGCACTACCAGGGACTTAAGAACAGCCCTCACATGAGGATCAGACCCCCGGCGGGAACAAACCTCAAGAATCCTTGTGGTAAGCTTGGCTATCTGTAAATGGGGGCTTCAAAGGGCCACAAGATGAGCCATGAGATGCCTGGGTCCTGGGAAATTTAGGGTTTAGGGTTTAGGACTTAGGGCTTAGGATTTTGATTTAGGGCTTAGGATTTTGGATTAGAGGTTTAGCGTGTAGGGCTTAGGCTTAGGGATGTGCAAAACGTCTCCTTGCCTTTGGAAAGTCAAAACCCAATGATGTCTTGAACACCATGGCCGGCTAGGGACGACTATCAGGGTACATGTGCGGAGTATATGGAAGTATTCTAAAGATCCACCCATAGAATCCCAGTGTCCATGTAAATGCTCATGTTCTTTTCCAATTCTTCCGGAAGCCCTTCAGAATCCACTCCCCGCACGCTCCCTTAACCGCCAGTCAGAGAAGGCGAAGCTTGAAAACGCCCCGAACCGTACTGGGAGCACAGGGGCCGATGCTAGCTTTCACCATACCATGTAACTTCAGGTTTCAGGGTTGAGGGATTTGGGTTTAAGGACTATGTACAGGGTAAAATAGGGAGAACATGGGCGTGCATGGGGTCTGTAGGGCTCAACGATGTCTGGAAGTCGCCAAGACAAGTGTGGGTCAGCCCACAAAAGTGCAGGCTTTGAATTGTAGATCTGCCTGAACCTCCAAAAAACATGTAGCGGCGCTCTTGCAGAGAGTCTCTCGCAAAGAGTGGCAAAACCATGAGCGGAACTACCTTCAGTCGTTAAGGGCTTGGGGCTCAAGACTTCGCGCTTCGGGTATAGGATTCACAGTTTCGGGCGTGGGGTTTGGGGTGGAGGGCTGAATACGTTCAATGGACATGGCTTCCTCTTAGGACATTCGGGACTATACTGAACTAGCAATGGGACCCATTTGTCCACCCAAAATGGTCCCGTGGTAAGGCTTATATTGACAGCAGCCAAAGGAGCTATAGTCTACACTCCAGTATCCCCCGCAATAACCGCTTTCATAGCCCCCCATGTAATCCCCTAGGACTTTAGACTATAGCTCATATAGCACCTCCCTGAAATCCCACGGTCCTCTACTTGCATCCTCACAGGGCTCACGACAGAGCGCACGGGCGAGCCTGCATGAACTGCCAGGAGCATGGTTTCAATTACTGTTGTAATTGTTATCTGTACCTATTGTTACTGCTTCTGTCCTATTACTCTTACTATTGTCATGACTATGGCTTACTGCTGTTATTGACTGCCAACTGTGTTGTCCTTGTTGGCTGTTACTAGCCACTATTGGTAAACAATCATTTTTTCTTCTCATTTTCTGCGCGATGACCAGCATCCTCCAATCGCATGCGACTGGGTCTATGTAGGTTAGGTCATATTTATGGGTATGGGGACTCATCTCTAAACGCCAAACCCATTTGGGCTCTGTAGAGGGTACTGGGGTCTAGGGAAAATTTGGGATTTAGGCCTCAGGTTTCAGGGTTCACAATTCAAGGTCTACAGCTTTGAGCTTATAGGGTGTAGAGCTTAGGGTTTAGGGTGTAGGGTTGGGACTTGCAACCCTAAACCCTAAACCTTTGAGGTTTCAAGCTTAGGGTTTAGGGGTGTGAGGAGCTTTGAGATGCTCAAAATTGTAGGAATTACGTGACATCGGGATTTGAGGTTCGGTTAGGGCTTAGTTGTTTAGTGGGTTACGGTTCTAGCCAAAGGTAAGGTAATCCAAGATTAGAGTCTCTACTCAGATCCAGTTGTCACGACGTGTTGATCTGGTACCTTGATCGCTCAAAAAGTCAAATGATCCAAATGAAGCAGCCCGTGTGAGCTTGGCAAGGCACCACTTGAAATCAGGAAATCCTCAGGGGACCTCATGCAAGGAGACTTTGGGAAACTTAGGAAAGCCTTTCTATAGCTGTTTCACAGCCACCCTGGTTATGTGGAGGAGTTCCCCTTTCAACAGTACATCGCGTTGCTTAAAGAAACTTCATTTTCAAAGGTTATCCTTAATGCACATAATCCCTAAAATGCTCATCCCCCTATACATATGAGACCCTATAATTACATCCCTCTTCAACACCCAACCCCCAGAGTAAACGAGAAACTCAAGCTTCAGTATGGTTGGGGTAGTGGCAAGGTTCCATGATATACCCTGACCTACAGGCTTGCTCATAATATTCTCATTGCCATTGTCATCGCAATCCTTCTTACTACTACTACTACTACTACCACCACCACCACCACCACCACCACCACCACCACCACCACCACCACGACTACTACGACTACTACGACTACTACTACTACTACTACTACTACTACTATTACTACTACTACTCCTGCTGCTGCTGCTGCTGCTACTATTACTATTTTAAGAAATATGGCTCTTGCTACTATTCTCGCTGTTGCTATTACTCGCACTTTACTATTGTTTTTACCATCACTATGCCTATTCCTATTTCTAATATGAGGCCCTGCAATGCCTGGAGGCTTTTGTGCAGAGTCAGGCTGCGGCGTCATCGGCGTGTCCTGCCTGCGCATGTTCGTTTAAATGCGTCGGGTTGAATACGGGGTCCCAACATGGGAGTTTCACAAAGTTAGGGGTAGCTGTTTAGGGTGTCCATAATACGGGTAGGTTATGGTGTTTTGGGGTCTGTGCTGGGGTCCCCTGTTTATGGAAACTCCCATATCGACCCCAGTACTACTGTGGATGGAGAAGATCTTGCGCCATCCTATACGGCCCAGATGAAGGCAATTGCATTACACTGGGCATACTAACTAGTGCAAATTTCCTCAACCCACTCCCAACAAACAAAGGATGCCTAATTTCAGTACTGGGGCACCTAGTATCAGCCTATAATAAGGATA
This sequence comes from Symbiodinium pilosum, assembly GCA_905231905.1. Taxonomy (NCBI): domain Eukaryota; class Dinophyceae; order Suessiales; family Symbiodiniaceae; genus Symbiodinium; species Symbiodinium pilosum. Next base: position 12,509 of record CAJNIZ010002061.1, on the reverse strand, counting down.
ATGCACAGCTCTTTATGATAGATTACACGAATCGGGGACCTCCAAAATAACCCCAAAAACCCTACAATCCTTCCTCATTATTGGGACCCCCAGCATGGTGCCCCGAATTTTGGGAAACCCCAGTAATATAAATATGCATATTATAATGTTTTTCACGCCCAATGCTTGGAAAGGCCCATCGCGTAGGTGGACCCCTTCATTCAGTAATAGTGGCTATAAGGGACAATGGTGATTATATTAGGGTCCTCTCTTATATTCCTATTCTACCACCCTAAACCCATAATTGGGGTCCTCTTTTGTTTCTTTGACCACTATTACAGGGTGGGAGGTGCTCCTGACCCATCCCGAAGGTTTCTCAAAGACTTTGGGTATCAGGTTCTACTTGCGGGTGCTTAAGAAGAAGGGGGGTAGTGAATATAGGAATGACTGGAAAGGACTCGATACGGATAACCCTCTAAACGACTATATGATCCCAGTTTTGATTTGATGTTCAATTTTCCGCGTTTTCTCCATGTTCACGGATCCACTCCGCTGCTCCCCCTTCAGCAAGAGGATTTTTAGCGTGCCTTTAGCGTCGCTGTCTGGAGCTGGGGCTATTTAATTGGTCGCCTCAAGGATCGCGTAGGGGTAATTTGTTAAAACTTCAATTTGTTGAAGGTAGACGGAGGAGAACTTTCCGACAAGAACCATACTGGTAATTGCAGCACCTTGGTGTTGCGGATGGTGCATGGCTCCTCCATCAACAGGGTACCACAGTTGAGGACAGTTGTTTCCCTCAAAACTAAGAAGAAACTGCCGACACAGATCCTTACACGGAAAATCACCGTAGAGAAAAATCTCGGTGGTTCGTGCTATCGGGCGCTCTTAAAAGAACTTCCCCTTCCAGGTAATCTAAAGATTAAGGCCCCTCGTGGGGACACACAAAGAGACCATAAGTTCGACTGCCTGATACATGAGCCATAGTCTAAACTCCTAGTATCCCCCTAGTAACCCCCTGTAATAGTACCCTAAAAATCCCCTATGCAACCCCCGTTGAGGAGTTTAGACCCTAAACCCTACAAACGCTATAATCCCTAAAAGCCCAGAAACAACCACCCTTTAATGATTTTAACCTATGGCTTATGGTTCATATGGGACCGGGGCAGAGGTTTCCCTTTAACGCTGTCCAAACCAAAAAGGCTGAACACTGGGTTGGTGGGATGGGTGTGAGTGTGTTTAGGGTTCAGGGTTTAGTTTTGGGTTTAGGACCCTAAACTCGCCTTCCTGGGCCTTGTTTGGTGGCCACTAAAGATAATGGTGGTTTAGGGTTTAGGGTTTAGGGTTACTCGGGTCTATTACCAATGTGGGGACATCACCTGAATGATACTTGAAAACTAAGAACAATGACAGCAAACATTCCCAACCATACCACGAACCAAGCAATCCGAGCAAGAGTGCTAATCCTGAGATCCTGCCTGCATTCCTCTGGGGGGACGTATGGCACCAGACTGAGCGTGGTAGCCTCTGCAGATGTGAGCAAAATTCCGGGTCTTCTTGTTATGCCTCAAACTTGCCAGTTTAGGGAGTAATGAGAGCAATTATCCTGGATAATGCATGATATTGAGTATGATATTCTTGAATGGCGATCTGGCTACCAGACAGTTCGCCGTCGCGACGGTGGGACATGCCATCAAAATCAAAAAGAGGTTTGGGGCTTCAGAGTCTGGGGTTCCGCGGGGAAGCCATCTACGAAGCCCTCTGCAGCATGCACTTGGACCACGACTTTTCCACATGGGGACCTGTTGGGCCCCAAGTGTCTCCTTGACAGGCAAGAGGAACCCAGACCCCTGGGAGGATCTAAAAATTAGATCCCCTGTATAGACCCATTATAACCCCTAGATAATCCTTATATAATTTCCCATATGGTTCTAAGGGATCTCTTTGTCTGGGAAGGCTAGGATATGAGACTGAGCAGACTTTCGTGGGCCATTTTGCCAAAAGCAGCCCACAGCCTCATTATTCCAGGAACAGCTAGGACAGTGTGAGCAAGCCGTCCAGCGCTCACAACTTCCGAATACGCCCTGCTACCTGAAACCTTGCCTGCGCTGTTGTGGCCGAAACCTTGAACCCCAAAATGTTGAACTCATCTTCTACTTGAACGTGCACAGCCTACTAAGGGAGCCCTGCTGGATGAAGGCATGCTCGAGTTTAGGGTTTAAGTTCCAGTCGCGACACGTTCTCCCTGCTAGGCGCTTGAGGTCTGAAGGTATCCTCAAGCTGATATGGAGTGTAAACAGGGGCCGTTCTTCCTTGGTGAGCTCCTCGACATTAAAGCCTCCGCCCTTTCTCTGGTATCTAAGTATTCCTACTCGCTAATCCAAGACCCCAAGCCCTAATCCCACACCCCAAACCTAAAACCCTATGCCTGAATCCTGACACTCCAAGCTCTAATGCCTGAACCCTGTCAATCTGACAGCATTTGCTGGCCACTACGTAGCTTTTACACCTCAAAGAACCCTTTTAACCCCAAACCCCTACCCCAAACCCTGCAAGAACACTACAACCCTCACCCCAAGGCACCTTGATCTGCTGGGTAGGGTCTGAAGCCATCTTCTCCGGCGGGACAAGCCTCTCTGCTGGCAGTCCTGAGAGCTCATGCTTAGTTTAGGGCTTGGGGTCTGTGGGGTTTAGGGCGTAGCGGTCAGAGGATAGGGTTCAGGGATTATGTAATGCCCATGGTCAGGGGACTAGACTTTAGAGTCTAGGGTCTAAGAAGGGCATCACATTCAATTGTGCTGGGCCAGCGGGTTTAGGCTTACAAGTTAGGGCTGTAGGCGATTTGGGAGTAAGCTTTGGCTCTTAAGGTTTGGGCACCCTTTGTAGCAGAGCACGTGTGGTCCCACAGGACAAAGAAGGAAATCAACGTGTGTTCACAAGTTCTTGAAGGAGTTGAAACCATGTCATTCTCGCTTCACATGGTAGCGCTGCCCAGGCAACACCGGCGACGGCGGCGGCAGCGGCGGTGGTGGTGGTGGTGGTCGTCGTCGGCGTCCTCCTCCTCGTCCTCGTCCTCGTCCTCGTTGTCCTCGTCCGCGTCCTCGTCCTCGTCCTCCTCCTCGTCGTCGTCGTCGTCGTCGTGGTCGTCGTCGTGGTCGTCGTTGTGGTCGTCGTTGTCGTTGTCGTTGTCGTCGTCGTCGTCGTCGTCGTCGTCGTCGTCGTCGCCGCCGCCGTCGTCGTCGTCGTCGTCGTGGTGGTCGTCGTGGTCGTCGTGGTGGTCGTCGTGGTGGTCGTGGTGGTCGCATAACCGAAGAATGCTGTTTTTCCCACATTCTGATGGGATCGGCCAAGGTCTTTTGGTCTCGGATTTGGAGTTTGTCAGACATCGGGACTGCGGGGTACTTCTTGGTTCTCAAGGGGGAGGGGGCTGAGTTGAGCTGATCCAACATATAGTACCGTTGATCATTAATGTTTCTACACCTACCATGCTACTTACATATATGAATTACGGATTTCCTCGCCCGCTCTTAAGCACCAGCAAGGTCAGGGTGTTGGGGTGGAAGTCAAGAAATGCCACACTTCAGGGAGGCAGGATGTCAAGTTGATTTTGGATCTGGGGCTCTGAAGGGTGCTATATTATACTTGCCTTGGACCATGCCAACGAAACGCACATCCCGCGAACACTCCAAAGGATCTTCTTTATTTGCCAAACTAGTTCTTGATTGTGCCAGAGGCGTTGAAACAGCCAGGCAGCAGTTGAAAGACCCAAGCCAAGCCCAACATCCCGCAATCGCAGGTATCATCTTGTCGCTATAAGCATTGACTCTAGCCTGAAACTCTGAAGCCTCACCCTGACTCAAGGCCCTCCAATGGCGCGCGGCCAGGCAGCTGCTGATGGACGTAGTTGCTCAACAGATGCCCGGCACAGCATATGAGAGGGGTGGGAGTCGAGGCTGGGTTCTGACCAGATTATGTGTATAGTGTATAGCGTTTCCCGGGAAAAAATGGAAGTAACTTCGAACCCAGAGATTGAGATGACTGAAGCATGTCTGTTTCTGTTCAAGGGGCGAATTGCTGAAAAGGGAATGGATCCGGATAGTAGTCAGTAGTCCCCATATAATCTGCCGGAAGCACTCCCTATATTCCATGTTTTCACTCCATCCTAGCAACTAGATACTAGCAAGACAAGCGGTGATAGATGAGAGGCTTGCCCTCAAAGTTGTTTTAGGCAAAAGCTTTTTCTTTCTGGTGCTTAGTCTGGAATGAAGGAATGGGTCAGCGTCACTATCATAGAGGGTTCTGAAGGCGCTGCTGACTATAAGGATGTGTTCTTGCCTTCCCCACAAGTGGCTAGCTAAGTTTTGTATGGTTAAGGTTTTTGGTACAGAGGACCATTGAGCGGAGCGGCAGCATCCCATCCCACAAATGAGAAGATGGAAGGTGGAAACTCAAACGCAGAGGTAGTTTGCCTTCCTGTCTCATATCCGTTGTGCTAGAGCCTGAACCATAAGGCCAGCAAGAGCTGCAGCTGAATGTACACTCCGACATTGCCGTTCTTGCTAGCCACAGACACGAAGCCGAAGCCGCAAAACCCTAATCGTAAGCCGAGATTTGAGCCAAACAGCATCGTCTACACTGCAGCTATCCGTGCCTGCGAAGGCACCTTCTGGTCTGTATAGACAGGCACCCTATGTCTACGCTCACCAACATTTCCTGACGACCCTGTCAACATGTTCCAGAGCCATACTACAAACCTACCTCATATTTTTGCGCATTGTCAAAATGATCCTGGAAGTCGCCTGTGTTCCTCGGGTTTTGGGTCGCAAGGAGCGATGGATGTTTCCCCCTTCCAAGCTGGTTCACGTGTGAAACTGCTCAAAAGAGGCCTTACCTTGGTCAAGTGGTGTTCAAGCCTTCAGAGATTCTTCTGGAAGTCCTAGTAGGTCATAGTCCTTTTTCAGCAGCTTGCCCTGGCATATAACCCCCTTGAACCTTCCCATTGTGGTCTACTAGAATCTATTACCAGTAGTGAGCGGGGGTTTTTGACAGAGTGGATGATGGGTTTTGTTCGTTACAAACCACGAGTAAGCGTTGATGTCTATTGGAGGGCGCAGAGTTCTGCGTACAGCCTGGAGGTCGTGAGGTCTGGACGAATTCGCGTGGAGCCCAGCAGGTTTTTCCCCGAAAGAGCTGAACTGTAAGGCTTCTTGATTTCTGTCTGGAGCCCTTCCCCTAATGGTAAACGTTACTGTTTAGGGCTTTGTGTAGGGGAGTTCGGCGTTTGCTTGCTTTCAAGGAAGTAAGGTGAATGCATGAGGAATCTATCCAGTATCCATGAGAACCTTGACTCTCAGCTTCCAAGCCTGCACCTTGGAGGGTTCAGGTTTCGCACTTCCTGTAGAGGGACTTCCACGCAAGATGGAAGAGTCGGAGTACGAACCCTCAAGGGTCCAACGAGTCCCTTCGTGGAGATATGGAGGGGATTCCTATAATGATCCCTTCATAGCCCCCCGTTTTCTCACACGCCTAAAAGCCAAAGATGAAGCTGCTGGACCGTCACTTGTATCAGTACCTTGTGGGCCATCATGCTTATTAATTGAGAGAGCCTTGTTTCTAAAAGATGCAGGGCGGTTAAGAGATCCTCAGTCCTTGAGCATTTGTGCTTCCAACAAGAACTCCGAGGCTGCTTCTGCTCGGGGATATGCTGCAGAGGCCCGCAGGTTTTCATCAAAGGTCACAGTCCAAGCATCTCAAAGATGCGCCTGAAATCCAGTTTGGGGCTGCGACACCTCTTCCTGCACGGGATGGACTGCTAACTCTGTAATTAGTTGGTCCAAAGGCACGGTGCTCTTGAGGCCGGCTCCAAGTCTCTTCGCCGTGAATGGTGGCCCCTCAACTTCCCAGATTTTGTAGCATCCAGGCTTAGAGGTAAATGGAGCAGTGCCTTCTCATACTTAACAAAGCACGTGACTTTCCCAGAAATCCCCCACATGCAATCCCACGCAAGACTAGCATTCTCTTGCTGATGCCCCGTCATTCCCGAACTCATCTTTCGGAGAGGCACTTGGAAGCCGATCATATCTGCTACAGCGCTGTTGCGAGTGCCTGTGTCCTCCGGCCAAGACTCTCCATCAAGCTCTTTGCCCCCTGCAAATTCACATGGAACTCCATATAGGCCCCTAGCCAAAGGAAAGTAATCTATTGAGGGCAATTCTGGCAACAGTTTTTCTCAGGGGATTGCTCTTGGATGAGATCATATCCTCCACTACAACCCAGATGTTTTTGTTGTTCAAGCTTATTGATAGATTAGATATTTGAATGCCTGTCGAACTTTCAGGGATGATTTATTGAAAGCACCTGCATTGGGGGAGCTTTGGCCCGAGTCCTGTGGCAAGAAGGCTGTGCCCAGGGTTTGCAAGGCCTGCAGGCCTCAACGCCCTGTATCCTACTTGCCTATCATTGCATGCGCTTTTTTGTTGTATTGGAGCAAACAATGCAAGCGTATAGTATGCAATAATATCCTAACCAGGAACCCCAGGGCAGAGCCACTACAACTGGTATCACGTTCCTGTGACTGGCCTCCTCACGTCAAGGATCCTCAAAGCAGGAAGGCTGAGGCTTACGTAGAGGTTTGGGGGCCTAGGGCTTAGGATCAGGCCTCACGCAGGCTCAGGGGAGCTCAGATATTGTCAGGTTCATGGCTTAGGGTCGCGGGCTTTCGTTTTAGGGTGGGTGACCTCCTAATGGTGAGGGGCATTTGTCTGAAATTGTGAGTCACTCAAGTTTGGTAACTTATGAGCGAGGGTGGTGGGTATTTTCTGGGGGCAAAGACAAAGACAACAAGATTTGTGATGGCACTGTCCCCACATTGGGTGCCCTGACCGAAAGAAACGCGCAAGCATTGAGGTCAGTGGCGGCGCATGGGCTTGCGCGCTTTTGCTGCTGACTGACGCGTCCCATGACGGGGCGCAGGTTGGGAAGGGCAGCATTGAAGTGCATGCTTGGAAGGCTTTTCTGCATTAGCGCAGGTATGCTGATGCTGTTACAGAAAGAACCATTTGTGACCCCTTTCGGGATGCTGTCCGGGGAGGAAGTGGCAAGTGTCCAGGTGAAAAGAACTGTGGCTATTGCGATGAAGGCGTTTAGATGTTGGGTTTGGAGTCGCGTGTATAGTATGTAAAGTGATGTAAAGTAGAGAGTTGGCGCAATGGGTCCAGAGCACGCAGGAGGCCAATGATGCAAGCTTACTTGGCAGCTTAGCCTAAGTATTCTTGCACTTGACAGACATTCCTCTCTAAGCATGGTGGCCTAGTGGATGCTTCAGCTTATAATCCGATCCAGACGACACCGTCCTTACTACCTTCGACCTTCAGATACTTGACCGACTCAGAGACTCGGACGTTTTGGGTTACCGAAGTCTAGCTAGGGGAAATGTGACCATGGTTCTAAGACCAGTTACTAAGTCCCATGATCCCCCAAGCAAGAAGTCCTGAAACCCAATCACCCCATCCTACCAACCCAGGCCAACCTACCAACCCAGGCCAACCTAGGGTATCGAGATCCTCATTGACCAAAGACCCTTCAGTAAAACGTGTTGATACGACAGTCCCCTGTGGAGCCTGAAGCCCTATCCATGCAGTTGGACCTTGTCATTGGGAATGCCATGATCGGTGCTTGCGACGCTTGGAATTTCATTGAGTTCAGGAGCCTCTTGCAGGGTGGCCCCACGATATGTTTCTTGAAGTTTCTTTGCAGGTTCCCACTTCCATTTGGTTTTACAACAGGATCCGGGCAAATCCTAAGCTATCAGACCCAAAGCCTGAAGTAAGGTCCCAAGCAATAAGCTCGAGCAAGGACAAGGGGGGCCTGTGGCAAGGCGCTTGTGCGCTTCTACAGGATGGGCTGACCCAACGATGCTTCTCCTTCCTCCATCCGAAGAGTCTTGTGATATAGTGAATCCTCACTTAGAATTGGCAAAGGGGCAGGGAGGTCTGCTATGCTGCTTTCATTGAATGATTCGTGTTCTGTGGCACATTGTGCGCTCCATGTCTTTGTTTTTTTTAGAAGGTCGACTTAGCTTGTGGGTTGCCTGGAGTGGGGGGGCTAGTAATTTTGGGTAGTTGTGCTAGTTGGGGTTTGGGAATGATGGGGGTTTCTACTTGTGTGGAAGGGCGAGGCTTCGCTGGTCGTTAGAGGTCCATGTAACGACTACATACATGCTCTCTTTTGCAGCTTGGATGGTCATGGACAAGCGTCGGAACTTCTTTTGTCCAATGGACCTACTGGTGGATCTATGTTCTCAAAGCCCTTAGCTCCAGGGCGTGTGTGCCTAGGCTTTGTCACGATACCTCACCTCAATGTGGAATGAAGCGGCACTAGAATTTCTCACATGGACATGTCTGCTTTCCTGTGGGAGGTTCCCGGTTGAATAAGGGTTGCCTTTACTGGGCGGAGTTAGAATATATATGAGCGTACTTGGTAGTGTTATTGCATGCATGTACGTAGGTAGACATGCTCGCGATACGTTCTCAAGTGGCTGGCACCTAGTCTTACCAGAGCTTAAGTCGGAGTGGGGAGAGATGTAGGTATTGTCCCAGGGAGTATTCGGGTATGACTATAGGGACCCACTCATCCATTGCACCAAATCATCGTGAAAAGCAGGACGAAAATTCGCATATAGCCAAGAAGACATGACCTCACGTGTAGACTGACGTGCATTCTCAAGTTTCCCTTGAAGCTTTAGTTCCAATCCTGATGAAGTAAACCGTTACAAGCAGGAGATGCATGAGGAGCTCATCCAGCCCGATGTCATCTCTTATAGCTTCGTGGCTGCTTCCAGTGTTTTTGGGGTTGAGAGTTTACAGGCTCAAATATACGGAGCATGAGGCAGTGCCACCAAACATCCAGCCAAGTTTGGGGTCACTGCCTGCAAAGCCCTGACGGCTTCGACACGAAGTCCCAAACCGCGTCCCTGAATCCTCAGCCCAGCCTAGGTATGGCTATAAGCGCGTGCGAGAAGACTGCAAGGTGGGACATCGCGCAACAGCTGCTCAGACCAGCGTTGTTTTAACGGCATGCCTTGCTACGGTTTCCAGCCTCGACAATATGGCAAAGAAAGCGCCTTTTTGAAGGGTGCCTTTTTCACGTTCATTGTCAGATGGGGTTCTTCAAAAATTAGGTGTTTTTTGGGGGTATCGTTCCATAGTGCAAGCCAATAAAGTATTTGGAAACACCAGAAAAAGCTATTGCCTCCTCATTTCCAAAAAACCTCCGCCAACACAGACTGGAGACATTTCCTTCGCATTCTAGAATTCTGCCATGACCGCTGCCGCCGAGCACATGCTTTTGCAGTGCCCGATGAAATCTTTGCATGGACAGCGGTTTCACTTAATCTGACATTGCATGCTCCCCCAAAATTCTGAACCGGACCCCTACGCTCCATGGATCTCTACAAGTTCCCACCTTGCAATGTATCGTGGTGTGCAATTTGCCCGGCAGGGCATTCCGAGTGACAATGCCGCAGTAGCCCAACACCTGGCAGCCCAAACACCTGAATCCCACGCCGCATGCGCCGAGCAGTAGACTCGCAAAAGACCCATAGGCCTACCAACCCAGTAACGTAGAGCCGGGTCTGCAAGGAGAGGCTAGTCGCGAATGCAAACGCCAACCCAAAGCTTAGGTTGCTCCACGACATGGAGCAGATCCAAGTGGACCCCAACATCATTGCATGCACATCGGTGATCTCTGCTCCTCAGCGAAACAGCCTTTGCACGTTGCTTGTACAGAGCCCTTCGAAGTCGCGGTACATGTTCTTCTCCCCATTGCATACAGTAGAGTAAGAGTATCTTGAAGTGGTCTCGCCCAGCATGATAACATTCTGCACGACTTGGGCGGAGGTTCCTGATATGGAGCGAGGTGCTTCCCCTAACGCCCCCCGTGTCTCTTACACAGAGTTGCTTGAACTCTCCGGGGTCGCTGCTATGTCAGCCCACGAATGTGACATTTCTTCACGGTAAGTGTTACTAACAGCTTGAATACAGTCCTTACCACGAGGACCTAAGAAGAGATCCCCGAAATCTTGAGCAAGCTCCAAATTACAGCTTTTGCTTCGAGATTTGCCCTGCTGCGTAGAGTTCTTGTAGTGCACTGGTAGGATAGCAGAGGCTCCGTTTTGTTGGATCCTTTGAATGTGGTTTGGATTTAGCCAAGGCGACTCGCAAGCAGGATCCAGGCTCATCTAGATCCAGGTAGAAAAAAACCCAAGCAAAAAAGGTCTGTTCTTCATGGCCGCGTTGAAGCCCCAAATTGAATCTACCAGATCCCCAACTCTACTCCTCAGCTGTCGGGCAGGCCTGGCAGAAGTCTGTGATCTGCGTTGGTCATCGTGGGGAAACCTGTTTATAGCCAACAAGTTTGCCACCAGGAACCCTCTAGTACACCGGACTGAATTAAGCCTTTGAATCCCAAACTTTCTCAGCCCGTTCGCAGCCTGAAGTTATAGGCATCTTCAATTCGAACTGCCTGGCCTGAGGCCTGTTCCACTGCGGGTGAGTGGCAGCGGGCATTGCAGATCTTTAGGGCCACTTTGCCCGCAGCGTAGTTTATCCTGAAAGGTATTGAACTGCATGGCAAACTTTGGAAAGGTTAGGCCTTCACCTTGATCGGGCCATATGGTCAAGGCCAAGTCGCATTACAAAGGGACTGGGCTAGGGGTTCCTTGCATAGGATTTGGAGTTCATTGCACGCAGCCTTTGGGTTACAGTGTGTCCAACATAAGATAGAACAAGACCACCAGAATGAGTTTTGGAGTCTGCGAAGCTGGGGGCTCACTGTCCTCAAGCTTGCTGGGGAGTGCGGGAGGGAGTTGAATCCCTGCAGCTAAACATTACATTGTCAAACCCATGTAAATTGTGGAACTTATCAACTCAAAACGCCCCCTCTCCTCCTTAACCACCAGTACGACGCAGCAAAACTAATCGTGGCGACTCTGGAATTCCAATATGTGCGGAGCTGCGTGAGCTATCATCCTTGTGAAATCTTGTCAGGAAATGCCGTCATCTTGATTAAGAGAACTGCCCATTCGAAGTATGTGACAAACTGTAGCGTGTGTCCTTGGTCCAAACTTCGCAGATGTCGACTGGTGTGTAGCAATCTTGTCATGCGATTTTGCTCAGCCGAATATCTAACATGACAGCTCCTTAGATCTCCGGTCCTTAGATATCCGGACGCGAGCTGCCCGCAAACTCAGAAATCTCCACACCACGACTCATTAAGCAAAGACGTGGCTTCCTTCGCAGCAGTCACAAAGCGCCAAGCCCAGACCAAAACTGAATGCGCCGAACTCTGCACCTTTTAGCAGGGAGGTTTCGTGGTAGCGGGTTGATCTTTAGCAATTGTCTGGGTGAAGCTCAATCAAGGAATTGCCAAGACGGTCGCTCCAAGCCAACATCATCACCTACGGCGCGGACTTGGGGACTTACGGTTTGTGGGGCTCATGGCCGAGGGTTTATGCTGGTTTGCGGGTCCAGGTTTTTGAGGATGGTGGCGATTGTTGGCACAGGGGGTTAGTAAGTCAAAGGTAAAGTCGGCCAATCGTAGAAGGGAAAGATTGAAAGGCAACCTTCCAAATGTTCAGGGTCGGACGACACCCAAACCTCCTAACACATAAAGCTGTTTGCTATCTTAGCCTTTGGTGTCTAGAGCTATACTGGAACTTGAGGCTCCCTACCGGCCTTCAATCCCTGGGCCGAACGGGCGCAACTCCCATGGGCCTTTACGGGGGGTTCCTTTTTGAAAGGTTTATAGTACGGCGTCATCGTCTTGGAGCCCCTATCTATGGAGACCCCCCCCAATTTCAGAGTGCCGGGTTACATCCCTACACGCAGGTGGTGTTGGGGCAAGCAGCTAGGACTCCGCATCAGTTTGGAGGCATTGCTATAAATTGGTTACAGATGCAGGAAATGCGAACCAGTCTAGGGGCTTCGAAGGCCCACGACACACCCTGTCCTTAACAACAACCCGCTTCGGCGAAGGTTTGGCTAGGTAGGTCTTGGGATGTAGGTTTGGTAGAACCACTGTGCCGCCCCCAACTGCGCTTTTTACAGTCGACATCAGAATTACAAAGTGAATGTGGAAAGCACGGACAAGCTGCTCACCAGCAATTTCAAGACATTACTTTGCTCTGCGCGGTCTTAATCTTAAACGGTGTTCTGAGGACATGTTGAAACTAAGAAATGCCTGAGCCTCAAGGCTTGAGGGAGCCCACCACATGCATTCTCCTCCCCAGAATAACTTGCTGGTTGTTAGTGGGGACTGAGGCATGCAAAGGAAACAGGAGCTGCTATGTGGGATCCAGGAGGGCTTCGGGACTGGAATAGAGACCGGACTCTTAAGGATATATATATATATGATAGAGATACCTTTAGGGTCTATTTGACGTCCTATTTAAATTAGCTAATATATAAATAAATTAATTAATTCAAATAATTCAAATAAATTAAATAATTCAATTATTTAATTTATTTGAATTATTT
>CAJNIZ010002060.1:7084-27240 GCA_905231905.1 Symbiodinium pilosum | reverse complement strand
TGTGTATGTATTAGGCATATGACTGTATCCATATACCTAACTTAAATACCTGCATATCTATAATTACATGTTCCTACAGTGGGAAGCCCGGCCAGCCGAGGCGGGCGCGCGCTAGCGTTTACAATTATGGGTTTAGGGCTATTATTTTGCATACTTTTGGGGTTTAGGTATAAACCTTAAACCCTGATTCTGAAACCCTAAGCCCTAAACTAAACCTTAAATCTCAACCCCTCAACCCTAAACCCTGAATCATAAATCCCAAGCCCTAGACCCTGAACCTTAAACTCGAAACCCTATAGTCCCTCTGAAGTAAATAGACTGTGGGGTATATGGGGATCTTATTATAATATACCCACAGCCATATTCTATCTACTTAAGGGGGGGTATAAATTCCGAGGCATTCCCAAGAAGCTGCAGGCCAACCCTTGAAGTCCGTGTATCAACTCTTGGAGTGGAAGTTCCAATGGAGGAAGCTCATGAACAGGACGCAGGGTTAAGGACTTAGGGCTTCGAGTTTAGGGCTTTAGGATTTAAGGTTTAGAGTTTAGGGTTTAGGATTTAGGGTTGGAGTTTAAGGTCAGGGGTGGAAAGTAGAGGCTCAGAAAAATCAGCAAGTTGGCTAATCCTATGCGAACAGCAATTGTTTAGGGTTTAGGGTTTAGGCTTTTTTAGGGTCCAGGGTTTAGAGTCTCGGGCCATTTATAGCCTACAGAAGGGTTTAGGGTGTAGAAAAGGTGTATTCGGGCTATGTAGGACATGGGGAGTCATCTATGGGTTATGAAGCCCCTCTTAGGAACTCCCCTCCTATACATGCTGTAGACTTTTGTGGGATGCCACCAATCCTCTCTCCAAGCGATGCCGGGGGTTCATATCGGTGTACAGATTCAGGGTGAGTCCCTAAACCCTGAACCCTGAACCCTATAAACCCTAAACCCTAAACCCTAATCACTTGCATGGAGGTATTTGGAGCCTCAAGGATTCTATAACATGAATGAGCGGGATCTGGGGGCCCCGAAGGGTGCGAGACACAACAGCGGGCTCCACGAGAACATCACATGAGCTCTTTTCGCTCATTTTCCTGTAGTTCACTAGGATGATTCTAAATTCATGTTGTAGGCCTCTTTAATTCCCAAGGCTCTTTGTTGATGATGGAAAGACATGCATAGAGATTATGAGAGAAGTACATGTCCTGTTAGTGTTTACTTGGTCATGTATGCTGTACAGCCCTGCTCATGCAGGGCTCTTTCCTGAATTGGGGTTGCACAAAATAGTGCCTCAGAGGAGCACAATCCTTTCGGTTTTGGGCTTGCACGTCCACATAACGCCGCAGACAACTTGTCGATTTGCGGTAAGAGAGAATGAACCTGAACCTTTGAAAGCCCAGAACGCTTCCTTGCATTCCCGATATTCATCACCTCCATTTCATCTACTTGAGGAGGACGGCCCGGTCTCCAGGAGAGCACCCAGCTCTCTGCAGCGTGTTCTGGGGTTTAGAATTTAGGGTCCTACATCCTGTCGGTTCTACTTGAAGGTGTAGGGCTGGTATGAAATGCGATAGCACTGCCATAGCATCACTGGTTGCAGCTTCTACTGGGGGAACTTATATATACATAGTCCCGAATATACAAGCTCCTTGTGACCTAAACCCTATGTGCCCTAAACTTTAAGCCCAAGATGATCCCCAAACCCCAAACGCCTGTGACCCAAAAACAGCGACCAGCGACCAATGAACCCTAAACCCTAAGCCCTAAACACTAATCCCTGAACCCTAAACCCTAAGCCCTACACCCCAAAAGTATGTAAAATAATAGCCCCAAGCCCATAATAACAGCCATAGAGACCATTAACCATTATTCTACATACTTTTGGGATTCAGGTAAGCCCTACACCCTAAACCCCAATCCCTAAACCCTGCGGCAGAGCTGCAATGCAACAACACGCTCAGCGGAGCCCAGGGCGTCATTGCAAGAGGACCACTCCTTGGATAACTGCCACTTGGTTTCGGGTTTAGGGTTTAGGGATTTAGGGGTTGAGGGTTTAGGGATTTAGGGTTTAAGGTTTAGGGATTTAGGGTTCAGGGGTTTGGGGATTTAGGGTTTAGGGGGGTTTAGGGGTTTGGGGATTTAGGGTTTAGGGATTTAGGGTATAGGGTTGAGGGTTTCGTTTAGGTTTCTAAACTCCAAGTGTCCTCCTGAATAATACAAACCCTAGACAGTCCCCTTCTCCGCTGTCAGAGCCCCTCAACTCTCAACCAGTCCCCAACAGACATCACTAAGTTCCAAGGATTTGTGCTTCCGCCAGTGATCAGCAGCCTGGATGCGCTTGTCAAGGATGGCTTGAGACATCCGTTTATTCTTCAAAGAAGCCTTTTGCTCCGCAATGTTGCGCTCAACATGCTGGAACACGTCGCACCGCATCTTCTCAGTTTTCTCCTCGAGCTCCTTATACGCCCTCAGGCAATCCCACGCATTTATGACCTTTGCCATCGTCGGCTTGACGATATACTCATGCTCATACGGGTTGAGGCCAAGCTTGCGAGCAATGGTGGACTCAAGAGTTGACGTAGCAGTGACTGCCCAAACATCCTGCATCCAGTCCACAAGCTTCTCCTCTGCATCCTCAGGTAGCTCGTCCATGCCCGTCTCATCGAACGGATCACAGAGGTCCTGGGCCTGCATCTCAAAGTAGGCTTCTTGGATGACTGGAGCTAGTCGGGGATCATACCCCAACTGAAGGGCAGCATCCATGTTCTCCATCGTCCCCTGGCTGTTCAGCCCAAGGGTGGATTGTGTATCTGGGCGCCGCATGGGGTGTCCAGCATGTCCTGGCAAGCTAAACATCCTACATTATCCCTCAGGCTTTCATAACCAAAATGCGTACCTGGTTGGGAGACCTGCCCAATACAAAGGCGATGAGGACAATCTGCACTCTACTATACGGTATTCCAAATAGATGGGGTCGTCAATCAGGGCTGTTGCTATCCCGCTATCCTGGAGTGAATGTGTACGGTCCCATTCATCATAATCAAATTTATAAGGCCCCCAGTACTAGTACAGCCTTCCACCCAACACCCCCCCAACGGCCTACTGCGAGCATACATCATGAACAAGCTTGTTTTGGGAGTCTGGCTGCGCATGTACTATCGGGTTTGAACTATTCGGGTTTAGGGTTTAGGGTCCCAATCTTGGTGCCCTAAACCCTAAACCCTAAGCTATGAGCTCCGAGCTCCTGCCTAAACCCTGCCAATCCTCTCCGAACCTCCCCCTGGAACCCTCTCCCAAACCCGAAAGGTCCAAGGACCCAAATAATAGGGTTTCAGGGCCCAAATACTATAATATCAATGATATTTGGGACCTAAAACCTCATTATTTGAGTCCTTGGACCCTTAAGGAAACCCTCCTAAAACCACCTCAAAACAAGCACTAATTTTTTGGTGCGCTAGGGGCTTCTGCCTGAACTTTCTCCAGAACCCCCAACTCCCCCCCTAATATTCCTTTCCTCGATACAAGATACCATGTGTACTTGTATATGCATTATTAATGGGGCGGCACCGTTTAATATAAGTTAAGGGTCCATGTAGCTATGCTCGAACACACATGATGCTTATGTTCTTGCACTGTTCCTAAGTGGCCCCGTGAAATCCCCCATAGGGGGGTTTAGGGACGCCGTTGGGTTCAGGGTTTGGAGTTTAGCACAGGACCTGTCCATCAACCATATCCGGTCTGGACACCGATGGTATACGCGCACCAACATTCATAAGAGAACCTCTACAGACTCACCAAAACCCTTTAACAACCCGCCCGAGTTGAGGGTTTGGGGTTTAGGGTTTAGGCCAGTAGCCCAACTTGTAATCTACAGTCTCCAATGTTCTTACGACTTCGGGTTCTAGTAGCCCGTGTTTTGAGTATCTACGCTTTCCGGGCAGCTACAAACGCTAAGCCCACCTAGCCCTAACCCCGTATCAGCTACAGTCCATATGTTCCATAGAAAATACTGGACATGGGCTGCCCTGCTATTCAGCAATCTACTAAGGACTACACAACACCACCAAGGGACCCCTGCAGCCACCCTGAACAGTCCCTTGGCAACCCTAGAAACCCGAAACCCTGTTCAATGCTTCAGCCAAGATACTATGCCCAGCTCTAGGGCACCTGAGCAGGAATCCTACCTTGATGGTTTCCAATCACTATACTCAGGGTTTAGGGTTTTAAGGGAAGATTGAGGGAGGTAGTACCCAGACCCCCAAAAGGATCTAAAAATTAGATCCTCTAGAACCATATGGGAAATTATATAAGGATTATATAGGGGTTATAATGGGTCTATATAGGGGATCTGATTTTTCGATCCTCCCAGGGGTCTGGGTATACAAGGGGATGATTAGGTAACCCATAACCTGGAACCGCGCAACCCTGAGTCGTAGGGCTTTATCCCACCAAGTTAAAGGATATAACCCCTACCAAGGTGGATTCGCAGGGTCCAGGCAGATCCTAGAACCTCAACCTAGGGAATCAGTATTTAGGGCTTTGTGGTATTGACTTTAAACACGAGCCTTTTATGTATGCGGGGTGCATAAATACCACGGTCTAATCCCCCGATCCCAGATCCGAAGCCCAAGACACCCATGGCTATATGAATTGTAGCCTACACTCCTGAAAGGCGGGCTACACAGGGGATTACCTGGACCCCAAAAGCATGTAAAAAAATGGCCTTTATGGCTGTTATTCTGGGTTTAGGGCTATTATTTTACATACTTTTGGGGTTTAGGTAAGCCTTTATGGAGGAACAATCCTGGCTTCTTTTCTGAGCCACGGTCACTTAATTCCCAGCTAATCACTCAACATCTGTTCCCTATCTGGGACTATATTAAGGACTATACTAAATTACAAGTACAAGAGGGACCCCTACGTCCACCCGAAACCCTATGAGCCCTAACCCTAGTATATTTTTCCTTTGTAAGGCTAACACTGACCCTTCACTTGGAGGCTTATGGGACTTTGGCCAATTCCCCACCATGTGCTGGGTGGTAACAACGGACTATTGTAGGTATATTAAGGCCCTATGAACTCCACATTCAGCGGCTATTACTGTAGGTTGGATTGATCTAACATTGGACTTAGTAAGTACTTGTCATAACGGGGGTTCTAACCCGACCTCTAGTTGGGACAACCTCTGTTGAAAGCCAGTTGCGGGCGTCAGAAACAGAGTTATATCGTATCCCAAGTTACAAGCAAATACTAAGTGCCCTCAATCCTTAACCTTAAATCCTACACCTCTACACCCTGAACCCCTACGAACTTTGAACCAGGATATAGGGCCTAGGTCCCTTGGAAGAGGGCTTTAGGGATTAGGGGTTGAGGACTTGAAAGTCCGTGTGTACCTCTATGGCTGTGCCTCAGCCCAAATATAAACCCCCTAGGTGCACGGTTTTTTTGATTCAGGGTTTATAGGGATTACTGTAGGGCTTTGGGATAAGGATTTTGGGTTCTTTGAGCTATAACTACAATCATGAGTGGGGTAGAAATGACCCGTTGACCTCCAAGTAGGATGTAGGCCTTCAAATCTAATTCCCATTGAAAGCCTTCTTGGACGACTATGCTGCTACAACATGCCAATCTTCAGAACCTTCCACCTCTAACCCATGCCTTAGCTATCCAGCATCTGTGAGCAAGGGGACCGGAAATTGCTCTAAGAACTCTCTCGTTAAGTTTTCTATTAAAACGCTGCCCAAAAGACTTTTATGGTATGGTCTTTAGGCCCAAAGTTTCATTTTCTGAGTCCCTTAGGGCCTTAGGGTTTTGTGTGCAACCCAAAGATCAGTGTAGACACCCTCCGAGCACTTGCGCGAAGACACGAGAAACTACACAAGGGTCCGGCTCTAGGTGGGTGCACTACCCAGAGGGTCCATGTACCTAATTATTGGGTACTTGGGATTTGGGTAATAATGATTTTGGTATAGGCTTTGGGTGGGTGTATGATTATTAGGTACTTGGACCCTTAAGGTTATGAGAGAAATTGAGACTACAGGATTTCATCTGCTGATAATTGGAGCTGTAGTCTAAACTCCCAGTATCCCCCTTAAAGCCCTATAGTAGTCCCCGTTACAACCCCCTATACAGACCCCCCCTTTAGGGAGTTTAGATTACCTAAACCCCAAAAGTATGCAACATAATTGCCCTAAACCCATAATAACAGCCATAAAGACCATTATTTTAGATGCTTTTTGGGGTCCGGGTATAGCTCATCTGCTGACAGTTTGGTGTTGTTTCCCACCCTCGGTCCTCATTGCGAGAGCATGGGAGTTTCTCAAATCTTCCCTATAGGAGCCCTGATTTTGCACTCCAGACTTCCCTCTGTGGATCCCAAAGGTGTTAGGGTTTAGGGTTTAGGTGTTAGGGTTTAGGGTTTAGGGTTTAGGGGTTGAAGTGGGCCCGGCAATTCCCAGTACCCCACACAACGTTCTCACCATTTATCGCGACCCACCTTATACCGACGAACCTCCAAACAACAATTCCGACAATTCCGCATACTACGTAGTGAGTTCCTGGTTTGTATACGAAACTGCCTTTGCTAATCTTGGGGCGGATTAACCAAAGGAAGAGCATGCTGTAGGTATCTGGGATTCAGGGGTTTCCTGCAGGATGTAACAAACAATGCAACAGGAGCCTTAGTAATTTGATCCGTCTGCTTCCGTACTACCTCATGAAGCGACGGGATGCAACAGAACAAGCACATGGGGAAAATTAAACATACCCTACACATGGGGAACAATACGGCCTGTTCTCAATGGCTCTACATCTTGCTTGTAAGAGGCCAACTTTTGAATACGGGGCTTCTCTAAACCCTGAACCCTAAGCTCTAAACCCTAAACCCTGGTATGTATACATATATATACATATGATATATAGGTTTAGGGTTCAGGTGTATGGTGAACTAACTGGATAACCTTGAGAACGAGTATTGGGGTACATTAGATCATGGCTCTCTAAGAATTATAGGGGAGGGTAATCTGAACATCTCGAAACATGCGAGAAGGATAGGGAAGCCTCACTTTAAGCAAAAGCCTGAGGTTGAGGCCATCTGCGGCAGTGTCCAGGTAAAGCAGGTATGTTGCCAACGCCTGCCGAACATGCAGTTGAGGGTTAAGGTTCTACAGTTCGCGTTTTTGGCCTTAGGGTTGAGAGTTTAGGGTTTAAGGTTCAGGGTTTTACGGTTTTGGGTGCAGCTGAGGGCGTCATACAATCATATAGAAGTTGAAGCTGAGCACAGTATAGTGTGCCACTTTCATGTTGGGCAGTAATTAAGCGGATGTTAGCACAGTAAGTATGAGAATCATGCATGAAATTGAGGGGAGGAATCAGGCTTTCTAGGATACACGGGTCACGCAGGATCTGTAATATCAGCCGTAGCACTTGCTCAGCTTGCTTTTTTGGAATGGTTTGGGATTCGATCACCAGAGCCGAAATACCACAACATCTACTTTATAAGTTGAAACGGAGAAGAAAACACTGGCAAATACGTAGGCTGGTGCGGTCCATCCATGACGCATGTCCGTGCAAACAAAATGTGATGTCCCTCTTTTGGGAAGTCTTGCTCAGACCCTTCCTTGCAAGGATTTTCCCCCAAGGGTGCACATCATCCGCCCTGTTACGGAATCCTGTTTCTTGTGCTGTCATGGAAGAATCGAACTCTGAAGCTTAAACTCTAAGCCAAAGGCTCGAAGGACTCCTACTATGAGGCTTTTTGGGCTCAAAGACCACATGATGATAGGCTTTTGGACTATTTTAAGCCTTAGTGTAACCCTTTCAGATAGCCACGCCTCTCAGTTTAGGAATGGTCCCTCAAGCATGCTGGGATTTCTAGTTTAGGGTTTAGGGTTTAGGGTTTAGGGTTCAGGGTATAGGGTTTAGGTTACCCTGGATCCTAGAAATGTGGGCCGTCTGTCGTCTTGCTGGGATGGAAAAGAACCTACAAAAGGTATTGCTGGTAGCTCTTAAGCTTCAACACAAGTAGCATGCTCATTCAAAAGAGCCTTGAACAAGTATTGCCTGTACGATTCATAGTCCCCCTTATGTAGATAGAATATGGGACATATGAGGATCTTATTATAACATACCCAAACCCGTATTCTATCCACTGAAGGGGGACTAGAAGCTTAAAAGCATGTTCACTGAAGAAGCCCTGCACTACCCGAAGTACGCTTCTCGGGCCTCACCGGTCAGCTGTCCAGCAAGCACCATGCGGCCACCGAGTAGCAGCGCCCTTGGCACCGCAACATATATTCTACAGTGTAGGCCAGGCAATTGGGATATGCAAAAGACCACAAACTTTAAACTCAAACTTACTGGTTCTTAGTGGGGAATAAGGGAATAGAGAACGGTATAGGGGTTATTCCTATTTTCCTTACTTAGAACCAGTAAGCAAAACCATGTTGGAACCCAAAACTCTAAGCCCAAAACTGAAGGCCGAATACCTGAGACGTCTGCATGGGACGAATCATGCTAACTGTCCCCCTTCCTAGGTCCTTTAGGGTTGAAGGCTTAGGGTTAAACCCTAAACCCTAAACCCCTAAACCTTAAGGGTTTAGGGGTTTAGGGCTTGAGGTCTTTGGGCAAGGGGATACCCAATTTTCCAACTATCTGGCTGCAAGGTTCGAGCCACAAGCATAAGTATCCTTGTTTTGGGTCTTGGGGTTTACGGTCTAGGTTGGGTACTGCCCCCCCTCAGTAACAGTTGGATAATAACTGTAATATGGTTATATATAGCCCTTAATAGGACCCTTAATATAGACTGTTACTGGGGGGTGGGAGCAGTACCCAAGGTCTAGGGTCTAGAGTTTAGGGTTTATGAGGGCTTTTGCATACCATCACCCCCAAAGGCACCCCCCCGGTGTTTAAGGAGCTAATGAGGACTATATGAGCCCTAGTCTAAACCCCAAGTATCCGGCATAATAACCGCTAGAACACTCCCATATATAATCCCCTACATAACCCCCTTTAAGGAATCTAGACTATAGCTCATATAGGGCTTAATAAGGCCGAATTGGGTTCAAGATCTGGATGAATACTCTTGGGGGGGGGGGGAACATTGTAACCCTAAACTTACAGTCCCCCTTAAGTAGATACAGTTTTGGGTATATGGGGATCTTATGATAATATACCCAAAGCCATATAAGCTATCCACTTCAGGGGGACTATAAGGTGCCAGCTCTTGGATGTGCGAGTTTAGGTCTGTGCTAAGCCCTAAACACAGTTTAGGCTCAGGGATAAAGCTTGGCACGAAAAGCATTGAAAGAGGCGGCGCTACAGAGGGGATGCTGGTTAAGCCACTGAAGAAAGCGCGCTAACTATCAACTGTCTGGACAATCGTTGCTGCAGTAAAGGTTCAAGACGCCCTGAAGATAGGACCCTAAATCATAAACCCGACAATTCTAGACCTTAACCCGGAAGAAGCCTAAAGCCCTGAACTTTCAACCCCGGAACCTACATCCTGAACCCTAAAACTCTGGACCCCTCCACCTCAAACTAAAAACCCTAAAGCTAGACCGAAAGCGTGAGATCATCAAGCTGAAAAAATTCCCTGGTTGTTGGGCGGTTTAGGGTGTAGGGGTTTGGGTCTGGAATCTATGGTTTGGGTTTAGGTTTTCGGATTTAGGGTTTGGCTTCTTCCCAAAGGGTTCTAGAAAGGGAGAAATTACATGAAGCTCTGCTGACGCTTCAATGAACCACCTCGCCTCCACCCTAAAACCTAAACACTATCACCTCTATAAACTAAACTACCACTTCAACCCTAACTGAGCTCTATATGGTAGCTTCCCAAAATGGGGGGACCCCAATATGGACCCCAATATACTATAATCCTTATTATGGGGACCCCGACAAAGGTACCCCTTATTTTGGGAAACTACCATATCAACCCGAGAATGCAAACCCTATAGCAAAAAATATAGATACCATATACCCGCATGGAAGCATGGAAGTACTCTGAACGTTGACCGATGCACTTTGCTCACAGGGAAGACGCACGATTTGCCGTGTACCGCGGCGTGGCCTTTCGCAAGGTCTGCCATGTCCGTGAAGACATCCTTGAGAACACAAGGTCCATGCGGAACATCTGCACAAACGAAGTCACACATGACAAGCGGTTTGCGGAGAAAACATGAAATCTTACCCGGAAGACACACAACTGAGACCAGCCTCAGGTGGCACTTGCCCATGGAGGTGCTGCTCAAACACCTTTGCGGCGGCTTGACACACCATATGAGCCATTGTCTAAACGCCTAGTATCCCCCTTAATAACCTCTATAGTAGTCCCATATATAATCCCCTATATAACCCCCTTTAAGGAGTTTAGACTATAGCTCATATGCCATATCGGCCACGCCCAGACAGGAGCAGACGCTTCCCACCGAGATAACTTTGTCAAACAGCCCTAAGGCTCCAAATAGCCCAATGTAGGTCATATTCATAGACTTTGGGGCCCAATGTAGGTATTATTTGTAGACATGGAGCCCTAGGGCAGGATGGCCCGGGCCACCTCCGGCCGCTCGGAGAGAATGTGCAGGATTTGGTTGTCCACGCCCACCGAACCCTAGAGGAAGCTTGAACTTCAATTCTGTATCGACGACAATTCCAATCACCACTCTATGCTTGAAAGTCTGGGCCCCTCTTGTGGGCACCAGCTGTTTTGGAATGATTGAGGGTGCATGAAGAGCGCATATGAACCAGTCTAAACTCCTAGTATCCCCTTTAGTAAGCCCTATAGTAGTCCCCTATACAATCCCCTATATATCCCCCTTTAAGGAGTTTAGACTATAGCTCCTATGGTCAATTACTCACTAAGCTTTCCCTACTAGGGGAGGATGACCCCGACAGTGGCATCCCCTACTAGGGGGCCATGGTCCCTTTGCTCTCCCTAGAAGCCCAGTTACCTATATCTTGGGTTCCTATCCTTTTGTCCCTATATCAATTTATACTATCTATAACCCAAGGACCTACTATATGGGTACCCGGGCTTCTAGGGTCTGGCAAACCTCCAAAACCTATGTCCTGGGATTCCGAGCAGAGCCGATAGCAGCGGCGAAATGCCTCGGAATTCCGACAGCCGCGCGAAAGGGGAGCATAGAGGTACTCTACAGGAGTGCTAAAGATATATGAGCGGTTTAGGGTTTAGGGCCGGTTTAGGGTTTATATGAGCTACTATCTAAACTCCGAGTATCCCCCTTAATAACCCCTATAGTAGTCCCCTATGTAACCCCCTTTTCAAAGGAGTTTAGACTATAGCTCATATAGGAATACACAGACTTTAGAATTGAAGATTCAGGGTATGGAGAAATTTGGTGGTCTCTATGTTGTCGCCCCTGCAGGCAGCACATCATGACGCTCTAAACTCTAAACCCGGTCTTCTAAACCCTTAACCCTAGACCCTTAACGTATTGGGTTTACAGAGGCGGACCATGGTAGTAACAGCACTATATATATATATTTATATGAACACAAAGTTTGGGGCTGGGCTTCAATGGCTACCTTGAACACGGAGCCCTGATCCCTGAATCCTAAACCCCAATGCCTAAACTCCAAGCCCAAGAGGGTTTTGTCTCCCAGTGCCGCTGGGAGCATGGCAAACATTCATGGAAAGGTGTTCAGGATTTGGGGTTTCGGGACCTCGTCTCCACATTGCAGACTCCTTCCCCAATACGGCCACAAAGGAGACTCGTCCCAAGAGCCTCTTGTAGAGGTGATGCTGTCAATACGAGCAAACAGCCCCAGCGTGAGATTCTGAAACATGACTTACACTGGGTTAGACAATGATGGGTCTAGGGTTTAGGGTTATAATGTAGGGATATGCATGGATAATTGCCCCAATAACTCATCAGGTGGAAAATGAACTGGACCCCAAACCCTAAACCCTAAACCCTTAGTGACGCGCTCTGAAATTGGCTGAGGCTGATATTAGATCTTTAGCATCCCGATCTAGCCCTGGGATACTTCAGGCTGGGCTACACCCTACATCCTAAGCCCTAAACCCTGCACCCTAAACCCTCAAAACCCTTAGCCCTAAGCCCTAAACCCTTAAACCCCTAGCCCTATGCCCTATAAACCCTAAACCCTACACCCTAAACCCTTAACCCCAAACCCTTAAAAGCTTTGAAGCCCTTAAACTTAAAACCCCTCCAACCCTTGAAACCCATAAAAACCCTCAAAAGAGACGCCAGATCTGCTAAATTCGTCAGAATCCCCCTCGGAAGATGATGACACCTTCGCGGAGCCTTGGAGTAGAAAAAGTAATGAGGTGGTTTAGGGTTTAGGGGTTTAGGGGCTCAGGAGTTCAAGGGTTTAGGTTTAGGGGTTTAGGATTTGGGTTTCAGGTTTAGGGTTTAGGGTTTAAGGGTTAAGGGTTTAAGGTTTAGGGGCTTAGGGGTTTAGATCTCAGTTCGCCCAACCCCTATATTAGGGATCCCTTTAGCTACCGTACCCTGAATCCTAAACCCTGAAGTAGGAGCATACTGACCATACTAGGGTCTCATTTCAGGGCTTGGGGCAAAGAACAAATCAATCTTTATTAAGCCACCTCAACCCTAAACCCTAAAGACCCTGTTTGGTTGGGAAGAAGGCACTTGATGCCTATGCTGCCCCCTATGTTCCTCATAATAAAGCCAAAGAAGAATACCAATCCTAAACCCTGAATCAAAAGATTCTTTCACAAACTCCTAACTGGGCATGTGTAAGCAGGTAGCAGGCGATTATTGAAGCGAAGCTTACGTCACCTAAAAAAATTGACATGCGCTAGAAAACGTTCCGTAGCACAGTCAGCATGTCCGACTCCATGTTCAGTATCTGCTGCAATTCTGTACCTAAAATCCCAAAAAGACATAAACCCTGACCCCAGTCTGAAAACTCCAAGCCCTAGATCTATCTATCTATCTATCTGTATGTCTGTCTGTCTGTCTGTATGTATGTATGTATGTATCTCATATATACATATGCTCCCTATATCACACCCTCTTAATCCCTGTATACCCTTCTATAGGTCCTCAACCTCAATCTCGAGCCTTTCATCCCCAACCCTAAGCCCTAAACCCTAAGCCCCAAGCCCTAAACCCTAAACCCCCACCCACTCATGTCTAGGCAGGGCGCCGTTTGCAGCAGCAGAGAAGAGACCCAGCGCCAGGCCTTCACCAGCTGGGATCAAGGGTTGTTAAGGTGTGGGGTTTTAGGGTGTAAGGTTCAGAGTTGAGAACATCTTTCGCTAAGCTCTGCTATTCCCCTACTGAAGGTTTTGGGCTTGTAAGTAAGCCCATACTGCCAAAAAGCCTAACAGATCACTAGCAAGGACCCCTAAACCCAAAATAGAAGACCTCGCTCTCGCTGCGTCTCATCGATGATGGCCTCAGCGTCTGTTGTGGGTTGCTAGGTTCCGAGGCAACCCATGAATAACAGAGGTATCCTCCGTCCTACTGTTCAGCGTTAATAAGGAGACTCCAAAATGTGAAGAGGAAAAAAGGATACTACTGGGGTACCTCAGTTGAGCAAAGACTTGAAGTCTGAAAGAAACCAGGTGTAGGGTTTGGGGTTTTAGGGCTTAGGGTTTCGGGTAACACAATAGTGTCATCAGCGTTCTCAAGGCCTCTTATGCAGGACCATGCACTGAACCCATACACACAGCGGGATGCGGAACACTTCATTATTTGCCAGTTTCTGTAAAGAATGCCTCCCGCTTTATACGTTCCACTGCAGCTTTGTCCGAATGATGGGGACCCCAAAACGGGACCCCTAACTCCCGGAAACTCTGATTCAATTAGGTTCCTCATTGAACCATGATTAATAAGGGTATCCTTTTTCCTACTGTTCAATTTTAATAAGGAGACCCCAAAATTGAAAAGGGCAAAAGGGCACTACTGGGGTACCTAGTTAAGCTCGCTGAATAGCGAAGGCAGTTGCTTTGCACGATTTTGTTGTCAATGCCCGAGGAATTTTCCGTCGCATGATATATTGCAGGCATTAGCGTAAACTAGTGTTCCCAAAGTGGAGAAGTAAATCGATAAACGGATCCGTCATATAGCACAGGAACTCCACTCTAGGGATCTGTTTTATGCTGAATTTGGGGAACTCCCATGATAGGCAGGGTGCCAGACAATGTAGGAGAAACTCAATCAGAAGATGGTTTTGCAGGGGGGGGGGGGTTACATTCTGTATCAGTTTGCATCATGTAAGGCAAGGATTTTTGTCAGAAAACAAGATGATTGGGCAGGCTTTCACATTTGAGTCTGCTGCCTCTTCTGCATACTAGCATACCTGTTCCGCTGCAAATCAGGTTGCATGTCTAAGTTTACGTCCATAGTGTTTGGGGTTTGAAGGTTTAGGGTGCAAACCAGGTTGCATGTCTGAGTTTATGTCCATCATGTGTAGGGTTTAGGTATTAGGGTTGAGGGCTTAGTGGGGCTCTCTTTCGAACACGTACTTACAGTCCACGCTGCTGCCAGAGGCATTAAGAAACATCAATCCCACGAATCAAACTGAGATGAAGGTTGGTGGAGGCTCCGCTTTAAATCCCAATACCTCTGAACTTACCCTAAGGGTCCAAGGACCCAAATCATAGGGTTTTAGGGCCCAAATACTACGATATCAATGGTATTTGGGCCCAAAAAAATCCCCATTATTTGGGTCCTTGAACCCTTAGGGTTAGGGAAAAGACCATGAGATTCAAGTCCTCAAATCCCATGGAGATGCACCACAAATCTGTTTGAGCCCAACAGCATGCCTGAGGTCCCTTGACCTTTAGTTGATAAGGTTTCGCGGTTTAAGGTTTAGAGCTTCTGATACTTGACACATGTGTGGACTCCCTGTGTATGTTCCATTGTCTAAACTCCTAGTATTCCCCTTAGTACACCCTATAGAAGTCCCCTATATAGTCCCTTATATAACCCCCCTTTAAGGAGTTTAGACTATAGCTCGCATGTGCGGGCTCCCTGTACATTTTTCATGTTCTCTGACCCTGCGAAGAGCCTTCTCAGCCTCCTACGTCCCCTATCCATTGTCGCCCATTGACATTGATGCATCTGAGGATAGTACTACAGGGGCCTAAGTATTTATGCATTTGAGGATAGTACTACAGGCGCGTAATACGCGGGCTTAAATAATTACTAATATTATTTTGAAGTCCGTTTGAGGTACCATAGACCATAATTATATAAGGAATATGGAACCATAATATTGGTAAGTGTTCAGGCCCCCACCTTACCCTGAACCTTAAACCCTACATCCTGTACCTCGCCTTTTTTAGATGCTGGGCCCGGGGGCTCCCTAAACTCTGCATTGAATCGCAACGAGCCCCAACTCCTCGCGGAGAAAGCATGGGTCTAGGGGTTACGGGGTCAAGAGTTTAGGGTTACAGTCCCCCTGAAGTAGATGGAATATGGCTTTGGGTATAGTATAATAAGATCCCTATACCCCATGTTCTATCTACTTAAGCGGGACTGCAAGCCCCACGCTCGCACCAAATCTCACGTGGAGTCCATCTGAGAGCACCATGTAGCAGTCCTTTGACGGCCTATAAGCCCTACGCCCTAGCCCCCCACCCAGTAGCAGTCTACCCAAAGGGTCCATGTACCTAATTCTCGGGTACTTGGGATTTGGGTAACAATGATTGTGGGTATATGATTATTAGGTACTTTCACGCTTAGGGCTATAACAGGCCCCATGTACAGATTCAGGGATGTAACTATTCATATTGCGTTTAGTATGTCAGTGTTGCAGTATGCAATCCGAAAGGACCCAAGCCCACGACATTCCGCTTTCGAAAGAGTTTGCAATGAAGAGCCTGCACAGACAGGTGTGTTTGAGGCCTGGATTTCAGCTTCCGGATACAGAAGTTACCCAATCCCAAAACCATAAACCCCCTAAATTATACAGTGGTTATATTGAGATGTACAGGGTTCAGATGGCCTCTGGGCTTCAGTTGAACTCAACACCAAAATTGCTTGAACTTGTTGCCTTTTGCGCTCCTGTTTTATATAAATCTTTTTTGTTTGAGTCTTGCGCTATGAGTTTACCTTTGGGTTTTAAGTATTCGGTTGGGGGCTCCAAGTTCAGGGATCACCTGGGATGCCCAGTTACCCAACATACTGCGCTTGGGATTCAGGGCTTTGGGTGTATCATTTTGGGGCTTAGGATTTAGGGGCAAAGCCTTTTCACCTGAAAGAATGGGCTACTGAAACACACAATGGCAGCAAGTTAGGACAAAATAGACCATGAGCATTGTCTACTGTCGTGCCTGGTGTAGCTTAGGAGTATAGGGGATGATACGGCACCTATGGAGGCTGCCCAAAATTATAGATGCCTTTTAAAAGTGGGGGTCGCCATAATAATAAGCCGATTATACATTGGGGTCTATATTGGGGTCCCCCAATTCATGGAAACTACCATCTAATAAGCACTAAGCCCTAGACCCTAAATCCTAAACCCTAACCCTTATAAGCCCTAAACCAGATACCCTAAGCCCTTAACCCAGGAGTTCACCTGGGGTCCCCAATTCAGGGCAACTACCGTGTGAAGATTCCTATTCCTGCGGCTTGCGCTGGCCTAACTTGGGATACTTTCTAGGGTTTAGCGTAAAGGGTTCAGGTTTCAGGGTTTAAGTTTTAGGGTTTAGGGTTTAGGGTTTAGGGCTTAGGTTTTAGCGCTTAGGGCTTAGGGTTAGGGCTTATGGTTGAGGGTTGAGGGTTTCTAGTGAGAAGTCCGGGGCTGTTATCCCCTCTTCAACGCAGCGAAACTGGACGCGGAGGGCGCCACCCAAACCCTACCCTTCGGTGGCTATGTCAATAAAGACCATCTAGCCGTGGTCACATAATGGGTTCATTGAAGCTGTATGCCCTAGGTGCCGCAAGGCTTACATAAGGGTAATGAAGATAATCTCCCTAATTTTGCGAAGTCTTCCCTTGCCTAAACCCCAGCACAACCAAAGTTACAAGAGCCACGCATTTGGCACCTCTGCTCCCAAAGCTCTCACCGTGCGGAGCAGCGACAAGGCCTGGCCCGTAACATGTGGGGCGGAAGTCCTCAAAGTGCAGGGTTTAGGGTTTAGGGTTGAGGGTTTATCGTTTAGGGTTGAGGATTTAGAGTTTAGGGTTGAGAGTTCAGGGTTGAGGGATTGCTACGGACGGTTTGTGGACCAATCCTACCTCTGCTCTTCTTGAAAACACAATGAAGGCTGAGGTTTGAATATGTAAAGTCATCAAGGATCTTGTCGAAACATTTAGGAGTGGTACACACTTCCATAAGTTTTGAGCAGCCAGAAGGTCACGCTTACAGCTGGTTGGCAAGGAGTGCAAAACAACACTGGAGGCTACTGCTTGGCATCCAGAGTTTAGGATCTCGGGAGGGGCATGGATGATCCTATGGCGCTGTTGTAGTCATTGCAGAAACCCTTATTATGATCATGTATTCCCTTGCATAATTCCCTACTGACCAGCAAATGGCACGGTCTTTTTTGATAAAGGATTGCCCGGCCTTTGGAGCCTTAACCCTGAACCGTAGGCATCTTTCTGTTGCGTTTCCCTAAACCCTAAACCCTAAACCCTAAACCCACTGCCCCTGACCCTCAGGTTCCAAGGACGCATATCTGGAAGGTTTTGGGTTCAAAGACCATACCATAAAAGGCTTAGGGTAAGGCTCTTGGACCCACGTGCTCGCAGAAAGCCCCAAATAGTCCAAATAGTCCTAGAAGCCTTAAGGTAAAGAACTCCTAAATCCTAAGCCCGCATTCTAAATATGGGGACTTGGGATTGGAGGGAATGATCTGCAGAATTATCGTAGCTTCTCCGGTACCCTGAGGGACTCAACAAGATTTGGGAGTTGTGACGAGGTGTGGGCTATAAGGCGGGACTTAACAACTGCATATAGACGAGATTATAATCATACCTATAATTGGGCCAGGCAGGGGGGCTATCAGTACCAGTTAAAAGTAATTGCTAAGCCCCATGACCTAAACCCTAAACCCACCAATTGCTATCAACCCTAGATGGTTTGGAAGTCACTTCAAGAAGCTTCGGAAGCAGAGCAATTATTTATATAAAGCCCAGACCCTAGAACCCCAAAACCCGAATAGGGTTTGGGTTTAGGCTTTAGCGTTGAGGGTGTCAGGCCAACATGAGCAAGTTCGAGACCCTTTCCATGCTGGTCGCCTCGTTGGCCACGCGGCCAAGTTCTGCCAAAGCGTCCTGGGTTCGGAGTTTAATGTTTGCTTGATCCTTTGGATTTCAAGATTGAACTCTATGGGTGAGGGTTGAGGGGGAAGGGGTTTAGGCTTCATTGTTGGGTCTCGGCCGTTCTTGATTGCAAACTTCTAGCGGCCCACACAGAAGATCCCATAAAAAGTACTTCGCTCTTACTTGCACCAGAGCCTCTTCGAATCACCGAGAATGAGGCAACGGAATCCGTAGATGTAGTTCTTTGCATGCTCTTTTTCAAGTTCCATTCTTCCCTACATAACCCGAAACCCTAAACCCCAAACTTGGAGATCAGAAACATCCCAAACCTACCCACCGGACCGGACACGGGCCTGAAGCCCCCTAAACCCAAAAGCCCTAAACCCAAACCATCAAACATCTCCATCGCCTTAAACAACTAAACTTGCGGATGCACTGCCTTCGTGTTTAGGGCGTAGGGTTTAGTAAAGGATGCATCAATATGTGTGTACATATATACATGAGGGAACTATTTGCTGTCAGGAGTGATCCTTAGCAGAAAAATGTGAAGCCTGCATTGAAGTGTAATCCCCCTGCAACCCAACCCTAAACCCTAAACCCTAAACTCCTAAACCCTAAACCCTATACCCTAAACCCTAAACCCGAAACCCTAAAGCCTAAAGCCTAAACCCCCAAACCCCTGAACCCCTAAACCCTAAACCTTGTCAACCTACGTCGCTCCCTAAAACCCCAGGCCTGAGACGATCCACCCTTCACCCCGTCAACCTTGTACCTGGACCCCATAAGTATGTAAAATAATGGCCTTTATGGCTGTTATTATGGGTTTAGGGCTATTATTTTGCATACTTTTGGGGTTTAGGTATACCAAAAACCCCTCAAACCCTCATCCTAAACCCTGCACCCTAACCCTCAAACCCCAGAAACCCCGCCCGTGCCCCAAGAGCACGTAGAGCAATAGCCTGTTGGGCAGCAATATGTACATGCTACACCCTAAACCCGAAGCCTTAGCCCCCAAACCCTAAGCCCAAAACCCTAAACCCAGAAACTGGGCCCTAAGCCCTAAATCCTAAACCCTCATCCCCAGACCCTAAACCCCAAAAGTATGTAAAATAATAACCCTAAAATCAGAATAATGGCCATAAAGGCCACATTTTTACACTCTTTTGGGGTTTAGGTAGACCCTGAACCCTAAACCCTAGGCCCTCAGCCCTAGACCCTAAGCCCACATCAATCACCCGCGGGCCTGCGTTCTTCGCCCCGTGGATCGTGTAACCTGGCCGTACCACTCGGAGCCTGGCTTCACGATCTGAGCATTTAGGATTAAGGGTTCAGGAGTTAGCAGGGTCTAGGACTTAGGACACAGGGTGGAAGATTTTAGGGTATAGGGCTCAGGGTTTAGGGTTTTGGGGTTCTGGGTTTAAGGTTTAGGGCTTAGAGCTTAAAGTCTAGGATTTAGGATTTAGGGTTCAGGGTTTAGGAGTTACAGCTTGCGGTTTGGGAGTCACGGCTTGGGGTGTAGAAGTTTACTCTGTAGCATTTTCTGGTTGGAGGATCAGGCTTCAGCATTTGGGCTCAAGGCTTGCAGTTCAGGATTTATGGCTTGGAGTGTACAGCTTGGCATTCAGGGTCAGGGTTCGCGGCTTCTTCAGTTTGCAGGGCTGGGGTTTGGCATTTAAATTCGGAGGTTTAGGGTTTAGGGTTTGGGGCTCTCGAAGTCTTGGTTGGCGTGTTGACTTCGTAAGCAAGATGGCCTTGTGTTTGGGATCGCTGAAACTTGTGGCGAGCTTCACCTAGATTGGGTGCAGGCACGGCTGACTGTGTACCCCCTGAAGCACGCCATTACCAACCAACATTACTAATCACTATACCCCTACCTACTGGTGGTTAGTAGGGGATAAGGGAAGATAATCTCGATGTAATCTCTATATACTATATTCTGGTTCCATCACCTTCG
>CAJNIZ010002059.1:0-27242 GCA_905231905.1 Symbiodinium pilosum | reverse complement strand
GGTTGTCAATTGGGATTGCGTGGTCTGGCGCAGCATCAATGGCAACTACCCTGAACAATGATAAGTTGCGCGGCATGAGATGTGTGAACTTTATTTTGCCAACGTGACGTTTACAGCTGGTTCTTGAGGGCACGTCTTCGGTGGTCTGGACGCTGACAATGGTGTGCTGTGCTAAGTATGAACCAGCTTCGCCCTGCCCGATCGAAGCATATTTGCATGTAGCATTTTGGGCGCCCATCATGCATCTTCGAGGTGCGTGTTTGTCGCAAGTGGGGTGTAGGGTTCGTGGTTGTCACACATTTTTAACAGCAAAATGATACCCCTCGCAGACTGTTGTAGACGTGCCTTGTAGTCATCGGGTCACCTTGTGCAAACCACGATGGGGAAAAATGGTTGCTCTGGGACAGCAAGCCTCCTGAATGACGAATGAAGACGTGCGAAGGTCAGGTCATCACGCCGTGTTCACAGCTGGGTATGTCCACAACATTCCAAGACGTTGCGATGACAGAGGCGGATCAACCAAAGCGCCCATTTATGTGAGCAAACACGTCAGCATATGTCTGCTTGGAATGACCATGAACCCTTGCTGCATTGGCACATTGCTCCTCTTTTTGCGGGTTCTGATTCGAATGATGTGGATATCCCTCCCCCGGAACAAGGTTGAGGCCCAAAAATGTATCCTCTTGCCAGTTTTGACATTTTGGTTTGTCTGGGATGGGAAACCCTGGTGTTGAGCAACACAACGAAGCGACACTGTGCGCTGAAATTGGAACACGTCATGCATGAAAGAGACATCGTCGGCACGCACGGAACGGCACGAAGTGAGGACTGCGCTATTGTTGCTACGGCGGCAGCACCAAAATGAAATCCATCATCACTTTGGCAACAGCCGCAGCCCAATGATGCACACTATGCATCGCAATGTGAGGCCATGAACGACGCTGCCCGCATGGAGCTTCATCAGTATGAAAACAGCACGCCATCATAAATGGCGTGAACACATTCTGACTGCACAACTTCCAGCCCGCATTACCAATTTTGAGGTAGTGTGTATGCTCACCCCACATGGATTGCAGTGTCATGAAGCTGCGGTACGCCAGCAGAGCAAACCACAACCAAAATGGAATGGCGCCAGAAGAATGGTGGCCCCCCCGTCACCCCCCCCCCCGGTGTTACTGGGCTGTGAGGGATAAGAAAAAGTGTTCACCCGCTGCCTGTCTTGAAGCCATTCGGCGGATTGAGTGCATCATTTGAAAACAGGATTTCCCAACCGTTTGGTGTGGCATGCTTGGACAGCAATGTGTTCAAGAAGGCCTGCCAAAAGCAAAAGCGACGATGCGCGCAGTCCATGGCCCATCGGACTGGCGTGTTGTTGGTGCCATACATCCGTACCGTGCAAACAAGCGGGGTGTGCGCAAAACTGCCAAATCCGCAGTCGAGCTGTGGCGTAGGACGTTGCACGCATCCGCACAATAGGCCAATTCAGAGGGGTAGGGGGGTATCCCGGCTGCGTTTCCCTCCGGGTTCCCACCTCCGAGGTAGCCGTCTCAGCCGACTCCCACCCCTTTGCCAGATTCCCCCCAACCCAAGAAATTGTTCAAAACCGAAAATTGTGGGTTTCCTGCTTTCCTTGAAGGCAGCGTAGGTCCAAAGGCCTGGGGTCTGCCCGAGCATGCTCATCAGGGGCCACCCCAAATTAGGTTCATGAGGGTCTAATGCCGTGTTGGTCCTGACAGGGTCCCGGCTACGTGGCCTGTTGCACCGATTGATTTCTTGCGCGCAGTCCTGGCAGCCTAGTGTGAACTATCTTGTTGCGTCGAAACATCGAAGTTAAGGGTTTACGTTTTAGCCGTCACACATAATTGGCGCTTGGCGGCCCAAACCCCAGGCCCCTGAGGGCGGCCTCAAACCCCTGGGGCCGGGTCCCCAACCCCCAGGTTGAGCAGGCTGATCAGGGTGCCCACCCGCGCCAGGCTCTCAAGAAGGAGTGGACACGTCTGCAACAATAATGCAGTGTTTGTTGCGGCCATTGGTCTCGTGCCTGCCGCTGAAAACCCTGAAGGTTTAGGGTTCAGGCTTTCGCGATTTCTGCGCCTGTGGGTGGACTGAGCCGGAGACTTTTAAGTCCGGCCTGGCCATCGTGGTCCAGTGCGGATGCACGCTTAGCTGGCTTAGCTAAGCTTTGCTTATACGCGGTGACGCCCATGCCGCCGACCCCCTCCCTTGGAAGCCGTGGAGGCGTGTTTTTGGGGGTCAAAAAAAAGTGATTTTTGGACGTGTTTTTGACAGCTTGGGCATGTGAGCATTTGCAGGCTTGCTTTGCGCAGTCCATACCGTTATGCAAAGATGTGCAAAAGATAGCGCCAAGTTGTCACAGCCTGCTGTGATTGACATGACATGAAGCACAAAAGCATTTAAGACTAAAGCTTGGCAGGGAGCACTTGGCACTGTATCAACCGGCAGCGTCCAGGCGTTGGATTTGTGAGCGCTGTTGCGGATGATAGGCTTGATTAACGAAAAACACAACCTTATTCACAAAACGTCAGCATCCTGCTTCCAACTCCGCGATCCACGACTGTCATGCAACCTAAAAGGAACATTAGCGGACCCCACCCTGTGTTCCATACATGGCTCTACATGTTCGATTGCTTGCTTCAGGGATGCGACAACGCAGAAATTGTGCGAATATGTCACCAAGAATTTCCAAGAAATACGTGTAACCGACACAATTTCAAACAAACCTCCTCGACTCGTTTTTTTTATCAGAAATTGGAAACATTCGCCCGAAGTGCGAAGCACACCTCCAGCAGCTGAAGGCAGCGCAGCCGGGTTCAATATTCGCTGCAGCATGGAAGCTGACTGCTCACAATCTGCGGCACCGGCAATTCTTAAGCGGCCTCGGCGGTCCGTCAGCTAGTTGTGCCACGTAAGTCAAGAGCCTTTGCGTTTAAACCATTCAGCTGCATCCAGCGGAAAGAGACCACACGCAACACCAATGAGCTTCATCGACCACTGGGCATCTTGCACGGCCGTACGACCGACAGCAAGCGAATGCGAAACCTTTCCATGAGTGCAACGGACTGTTCAGCTCTCGCCACCGACAAAAAACATGATACCGCCAGTACCGGACGTCGTCACGGCCGTCGCGCAAGATTTGGAAACATCGATTGCTTAAAGGACGGCCTTCCCGAAATTACCCCATATTCTGTTGCTAATTCAACTTTCGACTATCAAACCAACTCTAACAGGAAAGACCGAAGTTCCTCGGAATGGCAGCTAATCTCTGCGCCCCAAGTTATACTGCTAGTCGAAGCTTCCAGCTCTTGCTCCCAACGTGGTCCTGACTACGCAACAACACACCCGATGACCTTCTGTCAATTAGCAAACATACCCGCAAAGCCCTGAGCCCAAGACCAGAGGACCACCTACCCTACAGCATCCGAAGATGGTCTCACGAATGGGAACTATCTAAGATGGTCCAAACCGTCCTGAAGGAAATCATAACTCATAACAACTTTGTTCATAATCCTCTCAGGAGATGGAATGACATGAGCAACGTCGAAAATAAGAACTAGTACATCTAATTTACATTTAAAAGCAATGCAACTCCCAGAAACAAACCACAAGACTTGTATTGACACGGCCTCAGCTTTGACTTTAAAATTTATGAGTACATCCTGGGAAAAGCACGAAGGTTGCGGCCGGGTGGTCCCCACCCTATAACAAACCTTCCCAGTATGATACCATGGTATATTTAGACGGAACATGTATGATTAGGGAGGTTGGGGATCATTCGTTAAGGGGAAGGGGATTCGAGCATATGACATGGATCAACCAGGAATGTCAGACCTTCTGTCTGCCAAGCGTTTGATTGTTGTGGCAAGGGGACTATTAGCAGCTTGAATCAGCAACCCTGAGATCGCAAAATTCAAAATAACATGGGGTTGAAAGGTATATCAACCCCAAAACCAGAAGAAAACAAAGGGTTTGGGCGGCATGGACATCCACTTGGCAAGGGGGCGGGAACTTGTTCAGTAGTAACTACTACGTGTAGTAATAGTAAGGATGATATTAAGGATAATATTGGTACAAATAACAACGGAAGATGGTCATAATAGTAATCACGGTAACAACTGCAAAAATAGGGAGAATTCGTGCGCTCGGTTGTGACAAAAATTCTAGGAATAGTTGGAATAACAATAATATTTTGAATCTTAACAGTAAGGATGGTAATCATCATACTAAAAATAATTGAGGGATCTTCCCCCCTCTTCATCACTATATAACCCCTATATACTATATTCCAATATTCCTTACTAACCACCAGTAAGTCCTTGGTTAGATTTTGGTTGATCTCCCCACCCTAAACCCTAAACCCTAAGTTCTCCCCACCTCTTCATTCTCGCCCCCGCGGAGGCACACAGAACAGGTCCAGGCCTGTGCTTTGACATTTTTCACCAAAACAAACCTTTTACAAGAGGCCTAAACCCCTGTTTTCAACCCCTGTTTTGGGATATGCATATATATATATATAGATATGGACTTTAATATTCATATATATATATATATGTATATATAAATAGATATATGGAGTGTAGGGCACGATCGGGATGCGCAAAGATCATGTAAAAGGCATGAAGGGGATAAAGAAGAATTCTGGGACTATGGGATTATGGAAGGATATCAAATCCCCTAGCAAAATGAAACCCCATAGAGACCCCAAGAGCAGTCTTGGCAAGGCCGCTTTTCTGGATGTCATGATGATCTGAGATTTTGTTAAATAGTTTAGCTGCCATCATAAAGAAAACAATTTTCTATATCCTCTGTATCCAAATATGCAACAAAAAACATTCGAATCTGAGCTGCTACGTGTTCAGACTTTACGATTCCAGGGTGTAGAATATACATCTTTTCGGCAATGTGCA
This sequence comes from Symbiodinium pilosum, assembly GCA_905231905.1. Classification (NCBI taxonomy): domain Eukaryota; class Dinophyceae; order Suessiales; family Symbiodiniaceae; genus Symbiodinium; species Symbiodinium pilosum. Next base: position 22,317 of record CAJNIZ010002059.1, on the reverse strand, counting down.
AGGCAATAAGGCCTAGACATGAAGGTTCAGGTTAAGGCTGGGTTCAGCTGCTTGGACTTACGTCCGTGCCTGAAATTCTATTTTTTTTGCTCCAGCTGGCGACTATGCAAGACAATGACCCCTCTGCAAACCGTAGGACAGCGCTGATTGATCCTATGCGTTCGGCTCAGGGTCCAAAGCGGCCCAAAAATTCCGAGATCCTCATCATATGAGCTACTGTCTGAACTCCCAGTATCCCCCCGTAATGTCCCCTATAGTAGTCCCCTATATAATCCCCTATATAACCCTCCTTTACGGAGTTTAGACTGTAGCTCTTTTGGACTCCCCAAACAGGACTCCGAAGTTTGGGGGGCCCGCATATACCCCGTTGTACCGAAATATGTGTGGCACCACTACTCAACGGACTATATTCACACGATTCTTGCCCCCAAACACTAAGCCCTCAAGCCCCTAAACCCTCAACCCAGAACCCTCAACCCCAAACCCGCAACCTCAAACCCTGAACGTTGATCCTTCTAATACCTGCAGCTGGACCTAGAATGAATCTCCTGGACTGAAGACCATTGAAGAATCAGGGGAACATTCCAAAAGAGCCGCCTTATTAAAAAAACGTTCCCTGAATCATACTGGTGCTCCTAGCATCGTTGAAGGTATATACCTCAACGGAAGGGCTGCCAAGAGACTTCTTCCACATCGATCGCCTGTAGTCCAAATAGGGCTTGGGTTGAGGGCCAACTAACCACCTCCACCGTTGAAAGTCAATCCCTTGCGACTATAACGAAAAATCACTTGCACTGCAGAAACAACATCACGGGCGACAAAACCCTAAACCCCGAACCCTTGTAACTAAATCCCCCCTGGATGCCTGCTGGCGTACCTTGTTCCTAGGAAGCATGCTACAGCACTTGCGACTGAAAAAACACTGCGCTACATCACTTGCGCCAAAAAAGAGGGGTTTACAAGTTCGTGGTGGGGCCTCGCGGTTCAGAGTCTAGCGTTTAGGCTTTAGAGTCTAGGGTCGCAGCGCATACCCCTCATTGCCCCAACTTCAGCACTGTATGATGGTTGGGGTTCTTCAGGCTTTTTGGGCGTGGGCTTCGTTGGAGCGGGAGGTTCTCGAGCGTTTGGGGCTCTTCAAGGTTTAGGGCTGGGGGCTCTGTAGGGGTTGAGGGTTTAGAGGGCTTGGGGGTCTTTAGCACTTGGGAATCCTCTACGAACTGTCCACTTCCCCCCCTATAAGCTTCACAACCACAACAATACACCTACCCAAAGCAAGCCCCACAAAGACTGCTGTCTTTTCTAAAAGTTGTATTGGTTAGGAGGACCCCCCAACCTGTAATAGTGGTATAATAAGGATATAAGAGGACCCTACATTATTATCCCAAAATATAACCCCAATATAATCCTTATGTAACCCCAGTTTCCATTTCATTTTCCTTTTTCTTTTCCACTTGATTCTCCATTATAACCCCAATATATCCCCCATACACTATAGTAGTTTCCATTTGCTTTTCCATTTATCATCCCTCTATAATCACTATTACAGCGTGGGGGGCCCACCTAATGTATTGGGCTCCTCGAGATGCTGGCAACGCCAGGGGTCCACCCTCCCGCACACTAACATTGGGGTTTGGGTTTAGGGTTTAGGCTTTAGGGTTTAGGGTTTAGGGCCCACCCTCCCCCAGACTAACATGTAACCGCAAGCCAACACGAGGGTCCTTTCTGCGTGCCATAGAAAAAAAAATAAGCGTAACAGGGTAGAGGCCCCAAGAAGGGACCATAGTTTGACATCCTGTCATATATACCAGCAGAATTCGAAAATCATTTGCCCAAGCTCCCTGAGTGAGGACCCTCTATGGATCATACAACGAAGGTCTTAAATTTTGAGGTTGGGGTTACCAAAACCACTGTTATTGACTTACCACAATGTGAAAATCTCCTTGCAGCCGTTGCGCTAACGTAGACTCCTCAAAGCGATCCGTGTACAAAGTTTCTCGGAACTTGTTGGGATCGCATGGACTGTCGCCACACCTTTTGGAAAGAGGGTTTGTTAAGCTGATGATTTAGGTTGAGGGCTTGGCATTTGACATTTGGGGCTTCAAGATGGGAGTTGAAAATCTTAGCTTCTGGCTGAGGTTTGTGGGATCAAATGAATTTCCCTGGGTGCATCCCCACAACAAGGATCAGGGCACTACGAGGCCAACTCGTGCCATGGGCGCCAAAAGAATTAGAGCAAGTCTGACGCCTAATCCACAATCTCACCTCAAAGCTCAGGCTTGTCAGCAGAAACATGGCTAGGTTGCAGAGGTTCTTCCAGCTCCTTCTCGAAGAGACCGCCAAACGACGCACGGAGCCGCACAAAAAATCACAAAAATGGCAAGTTTGCTGACATTTTGTTGTGGCTGACATTTTTATGTGGCAAAAGCACATCCAGCGCCCTGTGGCCGCTTGGGTGCTGCCCCCACACCCCAGGCAGCGCGCACTTCCTGTCCGCCGCATGCGCCCGAGTCTTCATGCAACTTTACTGTTTTGGAAGCATCGCTTTGGAACGTGGTTTCCTGATATGGTGTTTTCCCTTGCTTGTGGATATTCTACCTCCTCACGTGTAGCCTGCGTTCTCATCGGTGGGCTTTATACGTGTGTTGCAACCTCTCATTCCTTTTTTTACACGGCGGTTTCGCATTGGATGTAAATCCCGAGCGCGAACCTCGACAGTCTAAACCCCTAGACCTACAGTCCCCCTTAAGTAGATAGAATATGGGGTATATGGGGATCCTATCATAATATACCCGAAGCCATATCCTATCTACTTAAGGCGGACTATAACCCTAAACCCTAAATAGTAAATAGTAGTTTCCATTTTCTCTTCCATTTTCCCTATATAACCCCAATATAGCCCTATTTACTTATGGGGGACTATACCCTAAACCCTAAACCCCTAAACCCCTAAACCCCTAAACCATAAACCCTAAACCTAGCCCCTATCTAGTTAAGGGGAACTGTACCCCCTACCACGCCAAACCATGCCCACGGTCCGCCTTGCCGGAAGCACGAAAAGTCTTTCGTTGCCGTCCTGAAACCTTGGCTGCTCAGACGCTTGCCAGTATTGAGGTTATATAGGAGTTATATAGGAGTTAGATAGGGGTTAAATAGGGGTTATATAGAGGTTATATAGGAGTTATATAGGGGTTTATAAGGGTATATAGGATTTAGGGTTTAGGGTTTAGGGATTGGGGTTTTAATACTGATCTAGGGCTCCAGGTTTCAGGCTACGTCCTGGACGCAAAGAATGAGGGTGCGAACATGAGCAAGGCTTTAAATGCTGATTATACTACAGCCCAATAAAGAACCTAACCCTGTAAATCTTTATCGTATCCCAATCTCCCTGTGCGGAACCCCTTTGAGCATCTTTAAAGAGAACTGATACAAGGAGGAGCCTAAAGATTAGGTCCTCTTTCTTCTGCATCCTTCAGTTGGCCTTCGGCCCCACTGCAGCTGACGAAGCATCCTCCGCATCATTTTACTAAAGGGGCCCCTATTTTCTGGATACATATTTGAAAACTGGAGCATGTGGGCTTAGGGTTGGGTTGGGGTTCAGGTTTACCCCCTGACAATTCCCGGCCCCCATGTAGTGGGAGAACTCTTACCCCTGGACCCTCAAGCTTCACACTAAGCCCTAAACGAACCCCAACCCTGAGGTAAACTCACCCTAATTGGTAACCCCTAAACCCTAAACCTTCACATGAATCCTTAACCCCAAATAGTCCCTGCCGGGGGCTCTCCTTGCTGCCGCGGCGCCCGTACAAGTCCCGGGCCTTTGAGGCAGCGATGTGCTGGGCCTCCTGGTTATCTCAGGATTTACGGTTTTTAATGGACCTTAGGTCCCTGTTTAGGGGGACTCTGGGAATCTTAAGTGTTGGAGATTGGGCTTGGGAGCTAAGGGCTCATTTCTTATGTCAAGATAATGCATGCCTTGTGAGAGCAACTCTATGGTTCCATGGAATATTTGGAGAAAGCCGGTGTTTGACTTTGTGGTAAAGGTTCTCATAGTATGTTTTACTGGATTCTCCTGGGGGGCGGCGGCAACATGGCTCCAAATAAAGCCAAGACTGTTTATAGTTCACAAGGCATCTCCATGCCCTGAATCGATTGAAATGGTTTAGATTTGACGTTTAAGGGCCTAGGGTTTAAAGTTCAGGATTTCAGGCTTTAGGGTTTTGGGGCTACCCTGTAATAGTGGTTTAATAGGAATATAAGAGGACCCTAATATAGTTACGAGTATCCCTTATAGTCGCTGAGGGTACCAGTCCTCTGTGACCTCCTCGGGTATGCTGCCCGCGGTCGTGGCCACAGACACGACCGTCCAATCCTCGCATCTCTCCTCAGCTCAGCGTTTGGGGTTTTGCGTGTAGGCCTGTTAGGATAACATAGGGGGGTTTAGGGTTTAGGGTTTAGGGGTATATAGGGGAAAGGAAAACGAAAGTTTGAATCTACTCTATTACTTAGGGTCTAGGGTGCTTTGAGCTGGATTGAAGGCAGGATGAAAATTTCCCAATCTAATATCATGGCCTGATAGTACAATACCGTATAGAATAGTAGAATACACTATTGAAACTTTGCCAATGCTACTGCTATTTCACTACAGAGAGGTGCCCTATACAAGTAAATACGTTCTAAACCCTAAAAACCCTAATTACGCAAAACTGGGGGCCCCACAGCATTCCTTTCCGAAACATACTATAAATGATAGATCACCATTAAGGATTGGGTGGCTTCAAATTCCATGTTGCGGGCGCCTGATTTGGGATTCATGGCTAAGATGAGGCAGAGACTGAGTTTGAGGTTTAGGGCTTTAGATTTAGCGTTTAAGGATTATGACACAGCTTATAACAGGTTAGGAAAAAAACTCACTTAGCCTTACATAGGACTGTGTGAGATTGATGTATGGGCTTGGGGAGTACAAGGGTTTCAGTAGCGTGGGGGATGCCGTGTTCAAATCCTCAGGACGGCTTAGGGTTGCGGGCTTAGGGTTCATCACAAGAGCCTTTTTCAAAATTCGAGGGACTGTAATGAAGCATTATATGTTGTCTATGTAGTTGTCTTACTGCACAACATCTGCATGTCCCTGATGTACCTCGCGGCACCCCATTTTTGAGAAACCCTCCATTTTGAGGACCGGATTCCAAGTTCAAAGCGTTCCTCTTCTCCGTGGAGGATGGGGTTTAGGTTTAGGGCTTCCCGTTTAGGATCTGTGGAGGTTTGGGGATGCACGGCTTGCTTCTCTTCGGTGTTCAAAGCCATCGTCCCTACATGAAGGTAATCTTTGCATTTTGGAAGGGCATGTCTGTTCGGGTTGATGCCGTAACCTGAATCCCGACACGCTAAACCCTAAGCCCCACCTCAACATCACCTTTTCAAATACCCTGCTTGTCTTCTGGAGTGGGGACGTTGAAAGTTTTTGAGCGCGGGGGACACAACTTCAATTATGGGGTTTAGAATCAGCTTTGCAAGAACGATCAGGATGAAGAACTTTTATGTTGAATGATCAGGATTTTGGAGGCTTGGGCTGAAATCCCACAAGTGTAAAAATCCTTGACCATAAGCACAATACCAACAAAATATCTCCACTGATGAAGCCAAAAAAAGGACCACAAGGTCTGAAAGTTTCAGCTGGAGGCCAATGCATCGTCGCTGGAAGAGGTTGCATCCACCAGCTGCATGCAAGGGGTGCCTGTCAGGGCTTCCGGCAAGGGGAAAGGGACATAGGGCATCAAAATTGATGATGATTTTGGCTTCAGGGAACAAGGTTTGTGGGTGTACCACTATGGCCTAGACAATGACCTATATCCTTTGCAGTCTACTTGAGGAACCCTGTAACATATGAGGAACCCTGTAACATAATACAAGGAATCTATGACCATAAAGTTGGAATTATTTAGGCCCCTGTGTAAAGGTTGTATGTTCACAGGTGGGTCGATGGGGCGTGTGGGGGATCACAATCAGGCCATTCGGACTTTAAGAAGTTGGGTTTCTAGAAGGCCTGGATCATTGTAAGCACCGTCATCAAAATTGGCTCACTAGGGCTAGCAGTGCTAGTAAGAATGAAAAACAATCATAAGAGTAGTGATTATGAGTAAAGATATTGACAGAATTAATACTAATACAGTCATATTAGTGATTCTAAAAAAGATCAGTGATAGTATCAGTAGTAACAGTCATCATACTCTTTGTAATAAGAAAGAATGACAGAATTAAAAGTAATAAGACCTGCAATTCCTCAACCCTATCAATCCGAACCCTTAGCCCTACACCCTAAATCCTGAATCTCAAACCCCTCCTCCTATCTCATGGTACTTTGGCAGAGGGAGCCTAATCTCTCGCTCTATCTCGCGGGAAAGGCATAAAAAATACCAGAAGCGCATACACAAGAGGCTGCCTCAGCGACGCCGGTACTGCCAAATAAATAAAGAATCTCCTAGACCCTAAATCCTAATTTAAACCCCAAACCCTAAACCCCTAAACCCTAAACCCTCAACCCTAAACCCCTAAACCCCAAACCCTAAACCCCAAGCAATCCCAAGCCGTCATCCCGTTAGCCCCGAACTCTCAGCACCCTCACAGGCCCGAGTGGCAAACATAACTTAAACCTTAATTTCCTGCAACTCTTCGCCAGCATTTAGCGATTCGGAAGTAGGGATAGGGTTTAGGGTTTAGGGATCAAGGATTAGGGCTACAACCCTTTGCACGGATTATGGTCACTTAAAGTCTCATCGTTCAACCCCTACAATTGATACCAAAAAACCTGCGTGACCCTAAGTACCCTCTACCTTGGGAAGTTTGGGTAAATCCCAAACCGTAAACTTTTACATGCAGCCCTTATGCCCAAACCTCAAAGCCCTGAAAGACAAAGCCTAAATCCCAAACAACAAACCCTAAACCCTGAACCTCAACTCTAAACCTCTAAACCTTAAACCCTAAATTGTGAAGCCTAAACCTTAAACCCTAAACCCTAAACCCAGAACCTAAACCCTAAACCTTCAACACTAAGGCTAAACCCTAAACCAGACCTGTCAACAACCCTCGGGCCTTCGACCTCGAAGTGGCCGAAAATCCCAAAGACTGCCAAGACTCCTGGTTTAGGGCTTACGGCTCAGGGTTTCTGTATTGCTGGGGATTCTTGTGGACTAAAAGTGCTTCATGCTTTGGTTTGAAAGACTTGCGGCTTGTTGAAATTCAGGGTTTAGGGTTTAGGGTTCAGAGTTTCGGATTCAGGGTACTAAATATGAGCTCGGCTGACACCATTGCACGATTAAGGTGCTCAGAGTTGGTCTTTGTGGCAAACGATTTAGCATCCTCGGAGGGATCGAGGTTGGGAAAGCTTCACACGAAATATACATGAACATGGGAGCATGAGATTACAAATTACCTTGGCTGATGTCTTGAAAAGGGAGTGGACCATGCGGGCACCAACATGCTGAGCACATCTTCGGTAGCTATACACTTCCAATGACAGGGCGAGTAAAAGAGGCACAGCTGTCACAAGATGCCTTTTCAAAGCTTTGACAAACGGAGGGATCTCCTGACCGAAAAACGTTTTCTGCGCAATCCTTCCCACTGCTCAACGCATTGGATGTTGAGCTACGTAGCTGGCATAATCCCAACTGGATGTCTACCAATGCATCTATGAAATATACAGCTGCTTCCGACCCTACAACCCAACTTGCTCTTCACAAGGAGTGGGGCAAGTGGATCCTCATTATAACCGCTGTACATTCCACTATTCCAATACCTATTTTCATTCTGCTACCTCCACAGGAAGCCAAACTGTGTGGTACATACCCTGGCCTGGACTGCCTGGTATGCTTTCAAATGTTAAGGCCTCCATAATTGGGATTTTCTGCGGTCTATATCGAGGCCCCCTCCCCTTTATTGAAAGTACCATGTCAGGATCGAAGACCTTTCTTCGGATTCCTGAAGCTTGTTTTGTGCTGAAAGTGGCAACCATAGAGACGATGCCGGGTGTAGAGTTTTGGGTTTTGGCTAGGGTTCAGGGTTCAGGACGAGAGCAGGATAACAATGCAAGTAAGACAAAGCTCTCATCGAAGTTTAGGGTTTACAACTCCCGGAAGCTAACATGGGAACCCAAAAAGGGTCCTATAAAGACTACAGTCCTCCTTAAAGGGGACAGTTTGGGTTTGCATGTTAGTTTGGGGGGTTTGGGGTCTCGGGGCTCTTGGAAGGTCCCGACTGCTAGAAGCTGCGCAAAAACTATCCCTAGAAGCAGAATGTTTAAGAAGCACCTCATAATCCTCTTGGTATCTCCATACTCATACCCGCCTCCCCAAAGTGACATCAAACATCCGATAGCCTAAACCCCAACCACAATATATCCTCTATCATAACATAGAAGTTTCCTTTTTCATTTCCATTATTCCTATATCGTCCCAACATACAGTAAAATAAAAACATAATAGCCCATTGAGGGAGGGAGCCTCCCGCTTGGGTCCGCATTACGAACCGGTTGTGAGGAATGCCGCCATTCAAGTAGGAATCCTCGCATAGATGTTAGGGCCGCCTAGCTTTTACGGGTTTAAGGTTTAGGGTTTTGCTGCCCATGGTACGTTACTACAATTTGGGGCCTAGAGTTGCGGGATTTAGGGCTTAGGGTTTAATGTCTATGGCTTGGATGCAGATTGAGGGTTCAGGGCTGAGAGTTTAGGGAAGACGGTCTAGAAAACAAGAAATTGGCTTGCATTATCGTAAGGATTTATCCTGCCCCAATAGCAAACCCCCACCCCTAGAACAAACATCCACAATATGGTGTTTTCGATGAGGAAGGCTCAACTGTCCGCTTTATGGTACTATTACATATCCAGGGACATATTTTTCACCAGCGGCGTGATGGGTTTTTGGGTGGGGGTGATGATGCATCATGGGGAGAGCAGGGGTCGTAGTGGCTCATCCTTCAGCTTGTTCTAACTTCTCCATGTGGTAGTTTCCCTAAATTACTGTTCCCAAAATGGGGGAAATTTATATAGGGTCCCGTATTACAATGGGAACCCAAATATAGGACCCCGTATTATAGGGAATTTAGACCAATACCCATGCCTCTAAGGTAAGCTTGTAGGCCCTGTTCAATGATTGATGGCTTTACAAAGATTATGTTAGGATTAATGGCACGGAATGGAAAAATACTCCTGTCCTTGAAAAGCTGTATTAACCCCCTAGCGAAGGTCCAGCAATCCGAGGATTTTGGTGACCCAAACGCCAAGATTGAAGCCCATTTAATCCTAGGAAAATTGTCCATGGTATTTCGAAAAAAGGGCACATGAATAGTTTGGGCATAGTTCTCAGAGCTCTTCAGGCTAAACTTGAGCTACCTGTGAGCTCGCTAAATTCGTGGGTGACTATACTTATCGTCATGAAAGCTCCTGCCATTTATATACCTCATGAACGTCTCAATGTAGCCCAAGAATGACCCTAAACCCTAAGCCCTAAACCCTAAACCGGACCTTCCCTACTTCCAGACAAAAGCCTTCCGCAACACTGCACCACGGAGAGCCCCAAGCTGCACAGAGGTGGCATCCCGCGAAGCCACCGTCCTCAGCCATATGAGCTTAAAGGGGGGCTATATAGGAGATTATATAGGGTTAGGGTTTAGGGTCTAAACTCCTTAAAGGGGAATATATAGGGGATTCTACAGGGGACTACTATTGGGGTTGACTATAATTAGCTCATATGTACGCTTTGAGGCTGGGATTCATGGAAATGAAAGCACAACAGTTGATAATGTGCGTGCTCGTGGTGAAAGCTGCAGTATCAAAACGGCACTGGGCCTGTGCATGTTGACCATACTACTCACCCATCAAAGTGGCTGCGGCTAAAATATCATAATCCACGTAGTTACAGAAATACTGCAAGTAAGCTTCGCATGGCTGGGCAACTTAGGAATTACTGAATTGAAGGCTTTCGTGCTTGAAGTGCTAGGGGATGTTGTTCAAAACAAGTACTGACGCAAAAGCACAAGGGAATCTGCTCTTGTTGCTAAACTTCTGAACCTATGATAGTTTCCTTCAACAGACGGATCGCAGTAGAGACCCCCAAAACCAAATAATCCTTACTATGGGATAATTGTGAGAAACCCCATGTAGAGAAAACCAAAAGGCGTGGATCGAGCCCTGTCTGCCCAGAGAAACTTGGCAAAGTGCTTTTGATGTTTCCGTCAACAGGACCCATTTTTCGCTTCGATTCAAAAAGGGCAGTAGTCTGTGTCACGGTCTGACTTGGACCCTCTGTTAGCTTAGGGGACGGTAGGTGTGTTTCGGGGCTCCAAGATGTGAAGCCGCAGATTGCGGGAGTTTTCTACAGCACAACCTTCAACGGGGTCATATCAAGCTGTCGGAAAAGCTGGCAGACCAGCTGCTCTCAGTGCGTGCAAATATGTCGCACCAGTGTGGAATCGATCCATTGATTGATTTTGCGGTGCTGAACCAATAAGAGACATCAAAAACTGAGCTGGGACAAGGGCTCCAAACAAGCCCGGAACACCCTAGACGCCCTCAAACCCGCACCTTTGAACCCGCATCCTACGAATTTAGATGAGCCCACCTTGAACCTATAGTCCAATAAAGTCAATATGGAAATGCGTACAAATCAAAGGAGGATCCCCATGTACCCCATATTCTATCTACTTGAGGAGGACTGTAATCTAAGATTAAGTGCAACTACATCCTTCAACCTAGGCACAGTCGCATGGAGGCTTCTCCTGGCCCTCTTCGGAGCTCCAAGGACACTGTAGGGCTTCTCCTTCGGGATGGACTTGGAAAGCTGTTGGATGTCCCGACTTGGCAAAGGAGTTTAAGGAATTGCGTTCAGGGCGTGCGGGTGTTTCAACAGCGTGGTAGCCTAGTGGAATGTAAGATCCAAAGAGTTTAGTGGGGTGTACTTGAAGGTTCATGGGTGGAGGTATGTACGAGACCCTAGTTGGAAGTGGGATTGCAAGCCCAGTGATATGTAGCTACTAAGTCCCACGAACCTTCAAGTGGTAGGGGTTCAGTTCCAAAAGGCTTGACATGGGATTCACAACCCTTACGGAACGCCCAAGGTGCCCATGTTGCCTGATCGTTTGCCTGATGTCGCAAACGTCCGAAAACCAAGTCACTCAACACTTGCAAGATACAGTTAAGGTCTTGAATGGAGCTGCAGGGTCTATCGATCAGAAACCCCGAACTGTAAACCCCTCTTCTGTGCCCAAAATCCTACACGTGACGGATTCCTCACAGCATCTCTCCACGAGGCCAACAACCTGCTGCGAATAGATGCCTGGCTTCGAGGTCAGGTTAGGGAATAAATGAAAAGCCAATTTAATGTGGGGGAAAGAATCATATGAACTGATTTCATTGCAGAATGACATGGGGCGAAATCTGGTTTTGGCTGGTTTTCGGAGCTTCGCCATGTGCGTAAAGTTGATCCGTGGCTGACTCAAGTATGATTATACTTTTTCTTCTGAGATGATATTACACCCAATATGGCCGGAAATATTTATGAAATCTTTCTATACGTAAAAAGCATAAAAAGGCGATTCTTGATGTTAAATATGCATCGTGGGTTCCCAACGGGATTCTGATTGTTTAACAGAACTACAAGTTGCCAAGAACCAAAATACAACTGCCCACCCATCCATCCATCCATCCATCCATCCATCCATCCATCCATCCATCCATCCATCTCCTTCCCCTATCAATCTGAACCGTTGTCCATGCACTGAAAACAAACATCCGATGGACAAACGCCGAAAGAAAAACACGCACACGCAAATGATAGTTGCCTAGCCTCAACCTGGCCACTTCAAATAGTGCTGTCGCTTCCTACTTCCTTGTCAAAGAACAAAAATACCGTTTGAAAATGCGTTTGCCATTGGGGAAAAGCTGATGAACCAAAACATTATAAACAACAAACAAATTACGTTCGTCTACAAAGAGCAATAAATAACTTGCTGATGGATTGCGCGTAACGAAATGTGACACCCGAAATGCAATCTACAGTAAGTAGAACAGAGTGGCTGCGGAGCACATGTGACCCCGCCTCAAGCCGACGCCGCTGGCAACAGTCCAGCCAATGAACGGCCCAACGAAACCAAGACACCGCCTGAGTTGTGTTCTACACCAGGGTATCGCTTCAAAAAAACAAGCGAAACAGGCAACGCTGCATATGTATGTGATGTGTGGGCCTTTGCAAAACCTTACTTAACACCCCCTGGTATGACAAAAAGCACTCATTGCCCAGACCCATTTAGGCACTACTCCTCCCTGCCAAAATAATTGCAACGTTAAATTGCGTACAGCTGCAGTCAGCATTGCCGGCCATACTCCGCGAAAACATTGGAAGCTCACAACGTGGGCAACAGCTCTTCCAAAAGCAAGTCTTTGCTGGGCCGAATACGTGTTTGGTATGCTGACACATGTTTGCTACTGCCAATGTAGATGGCACTGTTGTGCTGACTTCGAATTTCAGCTGCCAGCAAGCAAACAGAAAGCGGCGGGGTTCAATTGAAGGCAAAAGTTTGCATCTGTGACATGCTTCACTCGATTGACCACATTGTGGATGACACCATCTGCTCCTGCAACTGCCACCGCTGTTGAACCATGAGGCTGACTGCATGTTTTGCGCGCCACAAACAAAGACAAAGCGCGATCATCCTGCCAACTACTATGGCAAGCAGCAAAGGAACAACCGAACACAACGCCAGACAAGCATCACATTCTCGCCTGTGAAGCAAAATGCCAAAAAATACGTATGCGCATCTTTCTGTTATTCTCGCGTGCGAAGCAAAATGCAAAAAACAACGTATGCGCATCTTTCTGCTGGCAATTCTTGCGGCACACATCTTGGGCGTCTGAGGTGGGGAGCAGGTGTCTATGAGCAGAACGTTTTACCGCTTCTTAAGGCAATCAGAACACCAGCCTGTCAGGTCGGAGTTTTGCCTGGGTCAGACCTTTTTAGGGCTAGAAGATACGTCAAGTAAGCAACACCACCCCCATTCGCCCGCTGCTATGGTCACAATAAACGGCCCATGCCTCAGTATTTACATGCCGGTGCCTACACTACGCTCCCGTACGCTCTCTGGTGCAGCGATGGGAATCAGCCGCTGTGGGCACATCGGAATAGGGATGGCATCAAGCATTGGCAGCTTGTCCCAAGGCTTAAAGTGGATCATAGCAAGCTCAGCATTTCTCCGGCCACAGGCTCACCTGTGTGGAGCCCCTGTCCCCCTGTGTACACAACACCTCTTGCCAGGCTTTTCAAGACTGTGGGCCTGGTACTGCCAATAGGTTCAGACGGGGGCAAGGCCCCTGCTGTTCCCAAGGCGGACGAACCCGACTCCATGGAAATCGATCTGGATGACAAGCCCGGCAGTGCTGTGTCCACGCAGGAGGCTGAGGACTATCTGCTAGGACAGCTAGTGCACTTGCAGGCAGCAGGGCTCCGGGGAAGTACCCTGGACCTGCAGGCCCATGGAGGTGTAGTAAACCCAGGTATGGACAGCTACGGACCCACGGGAGTTCCGGCAAATGACTTTGATGTGCCTGCGCGAGTCACTGTTTCGTCAAGCATCCGCCCCGCAAGCCTGGGCTAGAGCCTGCAATGGCTTGCATGAAGCGGCAGCCCTTAATGCAGCACAGTCAGGTCAGGTATGCAACGAGCAACGAGGCACATGGCCGGCACACCTGGCGGACCCGCACCCAGCAGTCCTCACGGGTTTGCAGATTTTCCTGGCGGCCTTACATGCATATACATGCCCGATTAAGGTCACTGGCTTCTCTGCGGGCTCCTACACTGGAGCAGTGATGGTAATCCTGCTCGTGCACAGGAGGGCTCCATTCCAAGTCAATCCCCATTACCCATTGGGGCGATTGCCCTCCCGCCCAAAGTCGTGCTCATATTGGAAGCTGCGGCCCAGAGCGGGGCTGTGGGAACAGTCTTCCATCATGAGGCTGACCAGTTGCGCATATGGCACCCATCACCGCACCGTCGAACGAGCATCCGCAAAAGGATGGCTGACTGCCAAATGCGCCTTGTGTGGTTTGTCAATGGCCCCTTCGGTCAAAGCGGCCACAGCTACTCTCATCTGGCCAATGTCCTTCCCCGGGTCTTACATGATGAAGTTGATTACCATCAGCAGAAATATGATGTCGAGGACTTGGTCGATGAGGAGCAACAAGCCGTCATCAGAGCAGCTGTGTTTGCAGTGGGTGGTTTGGCTATAAGGGTACCCCCTAGGAGTAGACGAATGTTAGCAGATCACCTTGGCCTTGAGTTCGGGGGCAAGGAGTGCCTTCACTTCTTTGAAACCTTCAGCGATAAGAATTCGCCTAGGCAGGGAGCAAGTGAAGTTGAGCTCAGGGAGTTGGCACGCAAGTGCCTTCTTCAAGAGACGCAGTCCTACGCGCCGGCTACACAGGTAGTCCCGCCTAGTTTTGTTACGGCCGCCTTTAAGTATACAGCTATCATGTTGAGCCAGTTCCCGATTGAACGTTGCGTGGATTTCCTAGCCTTCCAAGCAGATGCAGCTGTCACCAGCATTGGCGCCGGCGGTGATGGAGCTAAAAGAAGAGTCGAATATGGAAGAAAGCAAACTGACTGCATGGAGGCCAGGACCAAGCTCCCAGCGCCGTTGCACACGCAGGCACAAGGCTACATTGTCCAAAGGGTTTCCCCAGGACTGGTAGTCTGGGAACTATACCTGTCCTTTTCTGCTGCCACTCAGATAGAAGGTCAATTTTGGTTCCGGCACAATGGGCACGCGCCCAAACCAGGACCGTGTCTCCATGTCGTGGTAGCTAACAAGGACTTGCGGATTGCGGTTGCGGGGGCCCTCGCAAGCGCTCCTCCTTATGATAAAACCCCCAAGATCAGACCGGATTGGGCCCTTCAGCTCAATAGAGGGCTTTGGACAGACCTGCTCAAATTAAGCACGCTGAGATCCCACTGCTCTGTAGGTATTACCCTCCCGGACAGGCCGCTTCGCAGGTCGCGACCTGACACGCAAAACCTGACAAGGAGGTGGGCAGGGTTCATAGCAGCGTCGCACATCCTTGCAGAAGTATGCCGCCCTGAAGCTTTGCAGTTTCTGCCCTGCAAACTCATTCATCAGCTCTGAACCGGACGGTCGCAACCAGACATACTCCGGGATGCGCTCTGGGCCTAAGAGGTTCCTGATTACTGCACTGTCCTGGGCCTTGAGGACATGATACCAGCGGACAGCGGCAATCATTTAGACTTCAGCTGGATTTCCGAACTCCAAAAAGGGGATGACAGCCTCGGGCTAGGAGACACCCAAGGGCCTGGAGGACTGTTGCATGCAATCCGACTGGTGCAACTGCTTGGCCCAGACTTTAACCAGAAGTTCCTGGAGGCCTTGTGATGCCGGGGCGGGATGGCCATGCTGTCGCGATCCCTGCTCAACTCACGCACGTAGATATTGCGCAGAGGAAGTCTGTGTTTACCACAGGCATGCCGGGCACTGGTAAAACAAGAGCCTTGGCAATTGCTTGTATCATGACAGCAATTGTCGCACAGCGCAAAGTCATCTACACCACCATCTCTAACGAACCGGTAAGGTCTGTCACTGCGTGCTTAGACGAACTGCTGTCATGCTCACATAGCACGGTCAAAGCGGCATTCAGGCGCATACCTGCCGATGAGGCGGCCAAAAAAGGCAACACAAGGCTAGACCTGGAAACGCACGTATCTCAACCAAATGCGCTCAGTAATGTCTGGATGATCGCCCTCACATAATACGGCAAGCTAGAGTCGGGTTTGGCAATCAATGCCGACCAAAAGGACTGGACCCCCTTGAAAACTTTGCGCAAAGGACCTGGCTGCAAGCCAAAGATATAGGCCAACAAGCCGGAATGCCAGTAGTCAGTCGGCACTCCGCGCACATTCGGCTTTTGCGCTAGAAATGTGGGCAGGTGACCTTAAGCAACCCGTAGGGGTCCACAAGAAGGCAAGAGTCTGGGCAAAGCGTTTCGCAGCGATTGGCGGAAGAAGCGGCGCATGACTCAGGGAGTCGGGTTTAGGGTCAAGGCTTATATAGGGTCTAGGGACTACCTACTTCTGTCCACGGTAGAGCTGCCTAAGCTGTTTGGAAATGGAGCCCAAAATAAGGCCTGGCGGATAAGGAATCGAATGTAATTTAGAAGCCTGAATTATTGACTGTATGCCGGGTTCCTAGTATAATGACGGCGCATGCTAACTCAAACTGATGTAGGAAACAATCACAAACACAATAGTAACAGCAACATCACTGGTCAAAGCGATAGTCATAGCAATCGTAGCAGAAACAGTAATAGCGAAGTGTACGTCGTGGCAACACAGGGTACTCTAGGTTTCAACATTTTATTTACGCTTACCATTTGCAAGTGCGTCGGGCCAGCCTTTGCGCTTTTCGCCAATCCTGCTGGTTCCATCTGGCCGCCTGAAGAGTTCTATAAGCAAGGACTCAAGCTTCAAGGCAGTGGTATGGCTTTGTTTTTTTGTAAAAACCATGTTGAGAAGTTTGCATGCGCAGCATTTTGTTTTTTTACTTCATTTTCGAGCATGTTTGAATTTTGTCCACGCTAGCCTTTTCAGCTCAGTAGGTCACCACATGCCCTCAAGGCACTGCACACACTACACACACTACACACACACAGACACACACACACACACTTTCACAGACACAGCAGCGACAGCAACAGCTACAGCACAGCAACAGTAGCAACACACACTTTCGCAGAAACAGCAGCAACAGCAGCATGCAACATGTGTAGGAGCTAGCAGTATAGCAAGCAGTACTTTAGTAGTAGGTAGGCAACAGTATAGCTGTAGGAAGGTGTACTTTAACAGCTTCTAAGCTTTCTATCAGATTTGGGGCTTAGCATATACACATGAATGTAAACTTCCATAGAGCTTATAATTATAGATTCAACAAGTATAGGGTTTAAGTTTGCCAGTAGTTTTCGAGCAATAGCAGGCTTGGAAAAGCCAACTCTTTGCTAGGAACAGATCTTGGAAAAGATCCATCTTGGAAAAGATCTGTTCCCAGCAATGGGCAAAGGCCACAAGTACAACCAGTGGCAGAGGATGATGGAGGAAGCCTTTGGAAAAGGCAGCCTCCAGGCACTTGGAGTACTTGCACCGGGACCCGACTACGCAGCATGGTGGGACTCTCCAGAGGCCTGGGACTGGGATGAATACCAGGCCTGGCAGGGTGAAAGCCACCCTGCCCCTGCAAGACCTTTTGGGAAATTGCAAAAAAGAGAGCCTCCAAGAGGGCTGGCGGAGACTGACAAGGAAGGCCCCTACATGGGGCCAATCAACAACAAGGACAAGCCCAGAATTACTACGACAACCAATGATGCGCCTAGGCAATGCTTTGGAAAAGGCAGGTGCAGCCCTGATTGGAAGGAGTGTGGACACTCACATTCACCAGCTCTCAAAAGCCTTGGAAAAGGCTAAGGAGCGAAAGGAGCAGCGCCCCTCCCCTGATACCATGTCCTCCTCCTCCTCCCATAAAGACTGGGAAAGACCCACATCCAGGCCACAGTCCAGGACTGGCCGAAGGAGCTTGGAAAAGCTCAAAGAGAAGGATGAGGCAGAGGTGATCGCGTCGCCTGCGATGCCAGCAGGCGTCACCGCCAACTACATTGCAATGGCGCACGCAATTGGCTCTTCAACGCACGCGAAGGATTACTGTCTTTGGATGGTAGACGACCAGGGTGTTGAAACCAGTGCTAATCGTGCCCGTGATGTCCCACTCCCAGCATACCAAGTAGAGATTGACTTTCAGCAGACACCCAGCCTTGCACAAGCTCATGTCATAGCACAGAGGCTGAATGACGCAGTCCTCCTTTACTATAGGGATGTCTCCTCACATAGCTGGAGAAATACCACGTACTTCTCTTCGGGCGTGTCTGACAAAAACGCACGCCGAGGTAAAGTCCAGCTCAGAAGGACCCTCGTGAGGAGTGAAAATAGGCCCCCGCGTGTGGACTTCACCTTCGGTCTCCAGGGCCGTTTTCTAGCAAGAGACTCCTGCGCATGGCAACCCTCACGGGCGTCCGACCGGCAGCCGGGTCAAAAGTGAACTCTGCCGGGTCTGGACCACGCCCCTGGGCTACCGGACGTCACTGGGCGCTGAGGGGAGAAGCCGAACAAGGGCTTGAAGGGCTGGCTTTTGAAGGGTAGGTTGAAGGGGGGCTTCAAGGGCTTCAAGGCAAACTGAAGGGGGGCTTCAAGGCCTTGAAAGGGGCCTTCCAGGGCTTGAAGGGGGGCTTGAAGGGCTTCAAGGGCTTGAAGGGCTTGAGTGAAAAATTCCAAATACACAAATCAGTCAACTACTTCAAATACTGATGATGCAATCCTGGTCTCAATCAAGTCACAGATGCAATCACTCACAGCTTTGCAGTCACTCAGCAATCTCTTTTGTGCACTTGAGCCAAAGTGTGAATCCATGTGAGAATGGTCTCTGAGAATCACATCACAATGTCATCACCAATCTTGAGCACAATAGGACGAATATTTCTAACACGGTCCCTTGGTTAATGATTCGCAGAATAAATAACCACAACTTCTCAGGCTTGTCAATCAAATCATAATCAATCAAAATCAAAACAGTTGGATTTCAGAATCATGACCAATCAATTCACATCTCAGCTCACAGACGTGCAATGTCACTAACCACAATCAGCAATGCACTCACTTGCAATTCTCACTTGGATCAGTCGGCTAACTTTTGCGCAATCGGTGCTGGAAACGCAATCTCAATCTCATCCGCAATCTGGAAGCAGCTTCAATGGGAGTCAATCCCAATGAAAACAATTGCAGGTCTCAACTTGCGACATCAGCTCAATGACTTCAATGGAGAAAAGCCAGAACTCGATAGGGGCAATAAACAACAAGGAGAAATAACCACTCAACTGTTCACATTCAACTGGCAATCGAATCTTTGCAATTCAGTTTCAGCAGAATGTAGCCATCAATCCAGCAGACATAAATTGCAGTCAAAATGTCGAAGCAATGCACAGCTTCAATCTGCTCAGCGGCACTCAATCTGGACGCCGAATCGCCAATTTTCTGATTCAATGGTGATTCGATTTCCGCGGGATGCAATGCCTTGTGCTTCAATGGCTCGCCCTGGGCCATCATCAAGGCAATGCTCGGCCAAATTCTCATCCACTTGCACCAGGTAATTCTTGGGAAGTAATCCCCAATCAGGTCGGTACAATCGTCTGGCGCAGGAACGCATAGGAATGGCCGTCAATCGCAGAGGCATTCAATTGGCAATCGCCGGCCACGATCCAGTCCAAATCTCCACAGGAAATCGGCAAGCGAAAAATTGCGGCTCCTCGCAATTGTTCTTCCGAAAACCAATTTGGTGACTCCAGTGTCATCAATGTTGTTCCAGCAAGGTAGCACTGGTTGTGGAAGAATCTCAATCCTCCCCTTCCTTCAATGTTTCGAAGCTCTGCGCTGACCTGTGGTCCCGAAATGGGTACCACAATGAGAGCAACGAAATCGGTGCTCTGATCAATGAAGTGTCCATTTCGCCTCCAATGGCAAAGTTTCAACAGGGCTTGGATCACAATCAGAGACGTGTTCATTTGACCAGCAGGGAATGAATCTTGGGGCAATGGAGTGCCCTGCGCAATGAGCAGCGCAATCTGCAGAGGGATCGCCAATACCTGATACAATTTTGGCAATTCCACTTGCTCAGGCATCCGCACAATAGTTGCCACACGAAGCAACTCCTTCAGTGAGAGGTAGCACGGAGGACAATTCCTTGCTGTGACACAATCCGCTAATCTGCCAATGTTTGCTCCAAGTTGAATGGCACCACGGAGCAATTCATCCATCATTGCCACAATGCGCAGTGAGTCTGAACAATACTGCGCTAATCCACCGAACAATGAGGTACGGACGAATCGACAGTTCAATGCCTGAAAAGGATCAATGGACAGATGAGGAAATTGGCTTTCCTCAAACGTCATCTTCAATGACAGAGTGTCAATTGAGCTCTCCAAATAGCTCAAAAGCTCAGCCATTCTTCCCAACAGGCCTGTGTCACCGACACTCGTACCTCCCACAATGGAGGCCAATTCGTCTCGTGCCGGAATTGCATTGGCAATGCTGTCAATTGCCGTTCTCAGCAATTCCAGTGGGACCCACTTAGAGGCAATGATGAGGGTCAATCTGATGATCGACAATGCCGCATTTTTGCAACGCCTAAAATCTAGGCTGCGATCACGAACCACATCTCCCTGGTTCGAAATGCAGCGTGTAATGTCCGTGTCAATGACTGTGTCATTGGCAATTGACGCAATGATCTGCTCTGCCATACTGGCGGAGAGGCAATCGGACAATTGGGGAGCAATGGGAGCGGGCAGCTGACAATCGCTTTGTGATTGCAATTCAATGAGCAAAACAAGCAACCGCACTCAATCATTGAGACCAATCATGCAAAATCAAGGCAATCAACAATCCGCTACATGGAAAATCTGGAAAATCAATTTAAACTTTACATGCAATGGACTCACTGGGAAAACAATGCTATGTACAATGCCGCAATAATTTTGCTTTCCAATGTGGTCAGGCCTATTTCTGAATCCTTCAAATCTTCAGAGTCAGAAAATCAATGACTTTGCAAATGGCGGGCGCGTAGCGCACTAAGCTATAGACATAAATACGCACAACCGGAATGCAATGCACTGACATGTCTGCAGAATTGCTCACTCACATCAAGCAATGACTGGCTTGCAGTCTGCTGACAGAAAAAAAACTTGAAGAATGTTTAAGATGTCTCTCGGGCAATTCTCTTTCTCTCATCTCTCTCTTGCAATGCACTGGAATTCAGCACGCCAAAGCGACGAAAAAGGATGTTTTGTTTTAATGTTTAGGCGCTCAGGCACATCTTGTTTAGGCGCTTAGGCACATCTCGGTCCCTCAGATGCAAGGCCTCAGGCAATGCAGCTGAACTCAAGACGATTTTTCTTTGGGTTTTGAGGTGTTCAAGTGAGACAATCAGGTTTCCAGTCACGTAGAGAAGTAATTCCAGGTCTTAGACACAACACCCAATTTAGCCAACAACGAATTAAGGGTATCAGTAGAGACATACTTGGTCAACAAATCTGCGGGGTTCAATTTAGCGCTAACCTTCTTGACCTGTAACAATCCAGCTTGCACCAAGTTTTGCATGTAGAGATAGCGCAATTCCACACGCTAGTACGCTTGCCAGATCCGAAACGAATGGCCATGCTCTTTCCTGCCGTCGAATCGGTATAAGCTTCAATGCGGACCTTCCGCGCAAACTCCGCTTCAAGAATCAAGTTCTTCAGGAACAATGCTTCATTAACTCCTTGTCCAATAGCACACAACTCGGCTTCACCCGAAGACAATGCTACAGTAGCTTGTGTACGGGAACTGCGCACGACAGTACAGCCCAATACCTGAACAATGCTGCCACTCGTAGATTTACGTGTCTTGTTGCAACCAGCCCAATCTGAGTCAACAAAGCAACGAATGTCCATAACTGACTTCCAATCAGCGAGAGTCTCAGTAGGCCGCAATCTGAGAACCGAATGCTTGTTTCCAGCAAGAAATCGCAACAAATGCTTCAATTTTGCAAGAGACTCCATGGTGGGACCTTTAACATCCCTGGACAATTCCTTGACGCCAGAGTTTACAGAGAGTCATACAAACACACATTACACACCACCACCACACGGCTGCGTCGACGCAGCCGTGTGTTGGTTAGGGAACGTTTATGAACCAATTAATTTTTCGCACTTTTGAACCCAACTGTTGCCCGCTGGAGTGTCCCCCCACTCCAGCCGCCGCGAGTTCGGCCGAGCTGCTGGAGTGTCCCCCCACTCCGGGCAGCAGCTCATCGACCTGTCCCCCCACTCCGGTCCACTAGTTGTCCACCACTGAGTTTTTCGCACTTTTGAACGAAATCGGCCCTGGAGCGCGTCCTCACTCTAGACACAGCCATTTCTTGCTCGCCATTGATGAAAAGAGCGCCGAGCTGCGCCCAGCAGCCGCGCGCGCTCGCGCTCGCCCACTGTGCCAAATCACGGCCAGCTTGCACGATCCACCGCGCCCCAGCCCAACATCCCCAGTCAGCTCCAAGCCACCCCAACCTCCCCAGCTGGCACCAAACCTCCCCAGCTAGTCCCAACCTCCCCGGTAGTCCCACACCCCAAATAGCCGCCTAGTCTCAAACCACCCCAACCTCTCCAGCTAGTACCAAACCAGTTAGTCCCAAACCTCTCCGGC